>SNQJ01S0122442.1:72326-95558 GCA_010110895.2 Picea sitchensis | reverse complement strand
ATTGATTGATTCTACAAGTGTTCGACATCACATCCTCTATTAACACTTTCTAGATTGTACTAGATACCTTGGGGTCCATTTTCAATATTGGTGGATCCCCTCGTGATGGTGTTCATCAATGTCTTGGTAATTAGATAGTTTCTACCATGCTCGACATCAACTTATTCATTCACATGTTGTATATTTGTACCATCGATGTGGTTGGATTGAAGACTGTGGGTTAGGAATTCTCCACTTATGCTACCCTTCCCAATATGTACTCGACTATATCACTATTGTATGAGTACTTTGGATACCACAATGGTACTCCTATTTGTGCTAGATGTATCCCTGATATATACTATGACATAGATCCACATTTTATTTCCTCATGGCTATGATCTTTTATATGACATGGATCCACTTTGTACTTTTTATAGCCCTGGTCTTGCATATCATTTTATAGATCTGTAGTGTATTGTGTTGGCAGCCATGCTTTTCATACATCCAAGGATGGGTATGATTTCCTTGGGGGTGATCTATATATATAATCGGTTGATGTCAGTTTGCAGGTACTTCCTAGTTCCTTGATCTGCAAGCTCCTTGTTTAAGCCACTCATCACCATGTTCTTTCATAATATATTTCAATAATCAGTTCCTCTTATGACCTCATACATAAGGGAGCATTTGTTATACTTGTATTTTCCACCATAGGAATTTCAAGAATGTTATTAGATGTTATGAGGATGAAATTACATAATTGATAAAAAAAAAAATTGATTATTTCATAAGGAAATAATTATGTCACAATTATTTCATAACAATTTCATAATTATAAAATAACAATTGTTTCATAATTGAGGAAAATTGAGAAATAATTTAGAAAAAAAAAACTCATAATTAAGCATGGAAATAAAAAAAATCATATTTGAGAAAAAAAAATCATAATGGATTTGCAAACACTCATAATTGAGAATTGAACTTGTGCATGACTTGTAAATGCTTAGTTTACATGCCATGAAGCCGATCTCCAGTCTCTTCTAAATTTTTGTAAGAAGAGACCAAATCAAGGGAATGGGGGAGATGAATCTAGAGTTTGAGCATCTTCATGTCGATGAAACCTAGAGCTCGGAGTTGGGGAGTGCAGTAACAATATATCAAGGTATTACTTGTTATTTCCCCCTCCAATGTTTTTTCCCTTCATGTTCAAGTATTGGTAGATTTAGTTTCCCTTGAGAAATTAGATTATATATGATTTCATACAAGTTTCCTCTTTATGCCATGGACTTGAGAAGTGTGTGTTTGTTTTCTTATGTGTAGATGACAATTTGAAGAAGATGTTAGGGGATGTATCTTGGGAGCTTTGCCACAAAGGATCACAATAAAACAACCATCCTAAAAAGGTATGACATTCTCTCCTCTTTTCTTAGCATAATTTGAGTGTGCATGTTTCAAATCTAGGGTAAATACATAGTATTCTATCATTTCTGCCATTGACTCAGTGAGAGGACTTAAATATTTGTAGGCAAGTTTCTCTTAAACACAAAGAAGGATCTCAAGCATGCATTGATGTTTCATTCATTTCAAAATGGTTGAAGAATGATCACGAGCACGTGAACCAACTTACCAATGATCAAGTCCCCTATAGCTAGCATGTAGGGGCATGCAAGACTAAATTCAATGCATTTGATTCCTTGTCCATGGTGATAAAAAGTGCAAGAGTGAAGCACTCATACATTGCTTGAACAAAGAAATACATGTCTCTTGTTGAGAAAAGGAATGAAAGAATTCTAATTGATGAATTGCAAATTGCAAAGTTTGATGCAAAGAACTATTTACATGCTAGGAAGCAAGCATGCCACACTTATTTTCATGGGGTTGTTGCATGATGACATAGTTACCTAGATTTCATTGAACAAGTACATACCAAAATTTGACTTCGATTTTATGCACTACCAAGATGGACCATCTCCAAATTTGAGAATGAAAGAGACTTCCATGTTGAAGATGAGATTTAATTCAGATTAAAGAGTTCAAATTTGATAATTGTTGGGAGATAAGAGTAAATGTGCAAACTTGTGCATTGTGGGAACAAGTGAGTCACTAACTAGATCTAGATCTAGAGAATCACCATTGTAATCCATAGCCAAAGTCAAATTCTGAGTTGTAGCATGAGTTAGAGTTAGATTCATGTCTTAGAGAAGAAGAAGAAACCCACATTGATAGAGATTGGTTTCCTCTAAGCTTTTAGAGAACAAAAAGCCTTTTAATGAGAATGTGTAGTTTGAAATAGATATGAATAAGACAATGATTGTAAGATTCAGTTAAGTGTAAACATTGTAACCAGAGACCCTCCAAATGAAAAGTGAACAACCATTCAAAATTGGTTTTCTGCACTTTCTTTTACAAACTGCATTCAATGGATTGTTATGATGATATTGATGTTAATCTCTGCATTAAATCGGATATGCGAATCATTGGAAATTCTTCTCTATATTTTTTTTTGCCTAAGTTTATTTTCATGGTGTGAGAATCCATTGTTTGTTTATTAAAGCTGTGTGGATTTCTTCCATTGTTTCATTCTCATTAGGAATTAAAGATTACCAATAACTTTATATTAGCCATTTTTTATTTACTCTTATATTGGAATTCTAAGGCTGCCATTATTTTTCTATTGCACTTATCTAGCTGAGTTTTCAATTCGTTCCAGCAAAACTAGGGACTATTCAAGCCATAAACAGTGTATGCTTCATTCCCAAGGCCGTAGACAACGAATTGAAGGAATAGTGATGGTCATACAATGCCAAATATCTCTTCAGAGGGTTGTACACTGTCAATCATCTTTCTCCACAACCATGCATTGCTGCTAGGTATAATTTGAGGCTATAGGCAGGTTGTACATACTGTACATAGTCTTGGAAGTTTTTCTCATTTCCTAGAAGATGTGTGAATAGGTGGTTGGGCATGTTCTTAGAGATGTTGGGTCATGAGTTGGTGGTGGGTTGTGCCATCAAGAGGTTGGTTTCTTTCTTTATATCGATCACTTGTAATTGGTTTGTACATGCACAATTAGCATTAGGATCTCATTGTTGATGGTGTTGTATGAGAAAGCTTTAAGCCTTCAAAGCTGTGAAATCCTTCGCGACCTTTTATTCAAATGATTCTAGGAGAGGAAAATTCATACATTAGGGTTCTTGAGGCATGATCATCAACAACAGTCGCCCCAAAGAGGTGCGGATGTTAGAGACTTTACAAAATATTTGCATAAGCATCAATCAATCAGAGAAATTCAGATTTGATGCTCCTTTGGGTCTCATCAATTAATTTTCTATGTACGGTGGTTTTAGTGGCAGCGTCCCACAAACATAGTTGACGTTAGGGTTTTAAATTGAAAGAAATTTTAAATTGGTCTTCTTCCTTGATCCCAACTTGCCAGAATCCTCATTTGAGATCAAATTTGGAAAAGACATTGGCTTCTGCAATGTCTTTTCCAAAGTTTTCTTTTCCAAATTTGGAAAAGGATTTTTTGACAGAGAGTTCTTCCATAAATTAAGGGGTTTGGCTAAATGTTCTACCTTTTGGGTTTTTTTTGGCAGGAATTAGGTTATGTAAATCTAGACAAAATCATTATTTTTTGTTGTTTAAATTGCATTTCTGAATGCATAAATGGATTCAACATGCGGAAAACCCCCCAATGCACTTGGATTATACAAATTTAGCCACTCAAATCTACAGATCCAACCATTCCTCATTGGATTTCAACCAAAATCAAACAGAAAAAGTTGTCGAAAAATTCCAAATATGATTTACTTTAGCTTGTCATGTTTTTCTGTGTGTGTGTCAAACGTCCAAATTTGCGCTAGAGGCAGAGGAAGGTTTATTGAGAAACTGATATGCCCAAGCATCACATGATGTAGAAGAAGAATGTTGATTCAGAAATGGGACCTTTCTTCATGTTCTGGTGTGCAGGTTGTTGGATCATGTTGTCATTGATGCCAATGGTTTGATTGATTGATGTCAAGTGATTGATTGATGTCAAAGGATTGATTGATTGATGATTGATGTAATGTAATATGTATTTTCCTTGATGAGAATGCATAGATGAAGATGGATGATGTAATGAAATATGTATTGTCCTTTATGAGAATGCATAGATGAAGATGACTCACGATTTTCATTGATATGATGAAGATGGATCAATGAGTTGTCATTGATACACGATGAAGATGGATCGATGTGAAGCTCATTGGTATATGATGCATTGTTGGAAAATGTATAGATGACTCATTATTGTCTTATCATGATTGATAAGGTACAAAACATGAACTCCAAAGTGGTCCCCTTTATGGTGAAAGCCCCTGTCGGAAGACGCTTTGCGGATTGAGTTATCCCACAAGAATGGTTGAGGACCCATGCTCTCATTATTGTATTCTCATGATTGATAAGGTGCACAATGGATGAACTCCAAAGTGGTCCCCTATGGTGAAAGCCCCTCACGGGAAGACACTTTGCAGATTGAGTTATCCTAGAAGAATGGTTGGAGGACCCATGCTTATATGTGGAATAATGAGATAAAGATCAAGGAAATTGTTGGTGAAACTATCCTGATAGATAGTGTTTGTCATGCCATTTATGTTGGTATATAGAATGCCACATAACTCCTCATGGTTTGAGAGTTATGGCCTACGAAGTTGAAGGACCCCCATATGAAGGCTCTGAAGCCCAAGGTCAAAAGAAGAGATAAAGTATCGAATATATTTCTATTTATGGAAAGTGTTAACCCTAAAATAAGGAAAATAGGTTAAGGACCTGTGAAATGGGTTAAAGAAGAAATCATTTAAAATGATAAAGTAAAGTGACAAAGTCAAGGTGGATTATTTCAATAATAAAGAGAAGGACAAAATCAAGAAATGATAAAGTAAGGTGGACAAAATCAAGAAGGAATATTTAAAATGATAAAGTATTGGAGAACTTCATTTATGAAAAGTGGTTAACCCTAAAATATGGTAAATAGGTTAAGCACCTGTGAAATGGGTTAAGTGACCTAGTGGATGAAAGTATAAAGAAGATAACAATGGTCTCTTGTAGATCATCTTTTTTAAGGATCAATGGAGAGCTTCTTTGTGAGAATATCTTTTTGGAGTACTGATGGAGAGCCCTGTGAGAGATTCTTGAGCATTTTGGTGTCGAACACTTGAGCATATTGAATATATATAGGTGGAATAAGGTAACCAAAAGGATATCTAAGACGAATTTTAGATGGGAAGGTGAAGAAAAGAGGGGCCGGAATTCAAAAGAAGGATAAATTCTTTTCATGATGCTTCTAAGGTAAGGTTATTTACAGGTCATCTCAACATTTTCGCAATAAATTTTTCTATAATGATTTAGACCGTGATATTGATATGCCATTGAGGAAACATATCCACGTATTTGTGGTTAAAAATTCAGTTTGTGTGTCGTTGTATTTTGGGTCGTTGTATTTTGGAGATACACCTGTGGAAAATAGGGTTTGTATTAGTTGTGAAACTAGTCTAAAACAGGTGCTCTGGGTAAAAAATGCCAGCAAATTCTCTACAGATCCAAATTCAGTGAGACCACCTGTGTTGGTTAGATTATAGTCTCTAGTACATGCCTTTTAACAATTTCAGATCTATTCAAAAAATATTCCATGCGGGGCACACCTACAAGGTCTCCCCAGAATAAGCTGGAATTCAGCAAAGTATGCCATTTTTTCCATAACTCTTTTTATGAGAGGTTCCATGGTGACACCTGGCGGAATTGCATAAACACACCAAAGAACATTGTGTATCATTTTTAGACCTTTTATTCATTACAGTACAAAGTTATGATTATTTCATTAGGGTTGTTGACTAATCCAAACTAGCCTACCAGACAAACAGCTGATGAGTTGGCACATTATTACGAGGTGCATAGTTGATGAGTCACCATTGATGAGTAGTTGAACATGATTGGTATATACCATAAACGGTTGAATTTTAACTTGTTTTATGGTACATGTTGATTGGCTGTGTTGTTTATATAGGTTGGTGCATGGTTGATGCACTTGTGTATGGCATGATTGATATCTATTGAGGATTGTTGCATCATCTCGCCTTGGTGTTGAAGGTGTAAGTCGAAGTCTTGCATTATAGAGTTGGTTCTCTTGTAGAGTTGTACTTATTGTTGTTACCAAAACCCCAAGGATTGTAGTCCGTAATAAAAAAATAAAAACTGTACATACATCTTGTGTCTTTGTGTCTAGTGGTGATGACTTGTTGATGATATGTTAATATACATGTGCTGACATTTAACCTGTTATAAAATGACAATCAGTAATGAGTTAATGGTGATTGCTAACTAAGGAGTTTTGGGAAAAAGCACCCCACACTCACTCACCCCCTCTTAGCAAGTGTAGCCTGTATGTCCAACACAGTGCTTGGCTACATTTTATCCCATATTTCCCATCCCCACTTCTACCCACCACATAAATATGTAACTCTTTGACTAATAGAAAAGGTGATCGACACAATATGACTTCGTATCACATCTTTAATTAATTATATTTTATATAAATTTTCATAACTTTTTAACGAAGGTATGCAAAACATGTAACCTTAATAAAAAAATACTTGCTTTAATGAAAAGATTGAATTTTTAGTGGGTTGTTTTATGTTTAAGTAAATAATAATAATATATAATTTAAAATAAAAGAAGATGTTCTGAATTTTGATTAATAAATTACATTTACCTTTTATGTTGTTTTATGTTTAAGTAAAAAATACAATATATTTTAGAAAATAAAAGAAGATGTTGTCCAATTTTGATTAATAAATTTGTAGTTTAAAAATATATTAATTATGATTATAAGCTTCTTTATATTAGAAATGGGTTTTTAGAATAAAGGTTATTTGAATAATAAATATTGTATGGACAACCAAGATTTAGTGAATTTGGAATATTCTCCGTATCTTAGAAAACCAGGAATAAGATTAAAATCCAAAATAATCTTTAGCATTTTTCTTTATTATTTTATTAAAATATCACTTTTGAATGGTGTGGGCATAGAATAATTATTGGTGGTCACATTTGGATGGTGTAGAAAATGCAGTTTTTTTTTTTATCTCATTTTCTTTATATAGAGTTAAAAAGTAGAACTTTTAGACTAAGGGAGTTGGTTTTATTTTTTGTCTAATATAAATCTGGATGAAATGACAATTTTTTTTTGTTGTTAAAATTGCATTTATAAATGTATAATTACTCACTCAAATCTGCAAATCTGCAGATCCAAATAAGTTTTTAACTACTACTAATAAAAATAAATAGAAAATATCCCTTAAAAAAGAAAAAACTGCCACTTTTAATTTATCTCTGAATTCTTTGTATATCAACTTAAATCTAATTAAATTTCCTAATAGATGTATATCAAACTATCAATTTGGATCTCTGAATATTGAATTCTATAATAATTATATATCAAAGCCACTAGAGCCGAATTAGAATCTGTTGATCACTACATCTTAAATCCACTTTTAAAATTATTAAATGATTTTGAGTCTATTTTTAAACTTTGAACTTCAATATAATTATAGAAGTATCTGAATTTTTTTGGAAGCTTTCAATTTATATTATATGATATGGATATTCTAAAGAGTTTTGAATTATATTATGATATATTATAATTTGTATTATGATATATTATAATTTGTATTATATTATGACATGGATATTCGGTAAAGAACTTTCAATTTATATTTTTTTTTTCCACGGAAAGTTTCTCGATTATATACAAACAGTATACAATGTTTTTACAATGTTTTTACATAGCAGCATTACAATATCCATCCCAAGACTCAGCAAGGTTTGATCACAAGACCTCCCCCCAACACTTGGAGAAAGGTACACTTGTCTTACTATCTGAAATGTCCTCTAACGAGACTTTCAATTTATATTACGATATGGATATTGTGTATGATATATTATATTATGATATGGATATTGTGTAGGAGTTTTCAAATTATATTATGATATACATTGTGTAAAGAATTTTATATGTACATTAGTTGCTAAAGGTATTGTTATGCTAGTTTTTATTTATATGAGAAGTTGGCAAAGAATATTTATACAATTTGGTTGGATAAAAGTTGGTTATATATATGTTGGAAAAAGTATATGATAATATTTATTAATTAAAAAATATGTTTTTTCAAACTCAAACATCTCTTTTAACCAATTAGATTTTGTTATAAAGAAAATGTTGTAAGTACTAGTACTGTGAATTTTTATTTTATTTTAAATTATTTTTATTTAAAGCAGAGAAATATATAATAAAATTTTATTTAATTAAAAATATTATAAAAGAAAATGTTGAGAATAGTATCAGAAAATATATAATAAAATTTTATTTAATTAAAAAATATTATAAAGAAAATAAAAATATATAAAAAAAAAAAAAAATTTTATTTTTATTTTAAATTATTTTTTATTTAAAACAAAGAAGTATATGATGTTCTATTTAATTAAAAAATCTATTTTTTTAAAGTCTGAAACAACTTTTAACTAATTAGATCTCTTTGTTATAAATAAATTATAAAAAAAAATTGTTAAATAGTACATTCACAATTTTATTTTTTAATTTTAAATAAAAGTATTTAGTGAGATGGTATCAAAAGTTAAATGCTGTAACTATCTCGTGGATTGCTTTTCATATTTTTCATATTCTTTAACAAAGAGGTTTCTCAAATCTAAGGGTGTTCATATTTATTTTTTTTCAATATTAAATATGTCAGGAAACCCAAACCCATTAATATTTTCTCTATTTGAAGGAATAGTATAAGTACAACTTCAGTTTCAAGGACATTAGGATCGAACTGGTGACCTCTCCCCGTATCAAAAATATGTGCCCATGTGTCACCAACTGTACTATCCCATAAAACTGAGCTCACACTTCATTTTGTTTGATACCATTGATGTTATGAATATAACCGTATAAATAAACTAAGTTCGATGGTTTGTTATGATTATAACAATATAAATAAACTAAGTTAGGTGGTTTGTTATGGGTATAATTTTGTAAATTAAAGTAGATTTAAAGCATTAATTGGTCGATTATTCATATGCATATATTTAAAGAATTACCTATTATAAGAAGTATTAATATTAATGAAATTTGGTAATAAAACTAAAATTGATATAATATTAAAATATTACAAATTTTAGTTTAATTAATCTAAATAAATAGAATAAACTTATATTATTATTTTAATTTGTTATTTTTATTAAGATAAAATATATTTCATTTATTTTGATTTAATATTATTTTCTTTAATTTATCTAATTTTAGTTATATCAGCGTAAATTCATAATTTCATCTTAATATTATGAGTAGAAATATATTTTATTGTCAATTGATTTCTTTTATACAATAGTTTTTTAAATGTAGCATGTTTATTAGGACCTAACCCCTCATGTAAGAGTAATACATTTCCATGTAATAAAGGCCACACAAGGCCTAACAATAATGAAGAATAAGTCCAATGTAAGAAAGCCTAATAGAAGATTACACTTCTAGAAGAATCTTCCTTATATGGTTCTTTGATAGCATACTTGTCATCGGAATAAGGGTATGTAAACTTGTCTTGATATTGTAATAGAGCTTTACAGGTTGGAGGTTTCCCTCTCAAGAGGCAAGTGAACATTTCTCCTTGTAATCAAAGTGCTCTTTCCGGGTGTTATCTCTAGTATTGTTTTGCATCGTGGTGTTTCTCTGTTATATTGTTGTTCATCCGCTATTCTAGCTATTTATATTTTTTCTGCATACTTTTTTATATCCTGAATATTACAAGTGGTATTAGAGCACCTTCCCTCTAAGAAAAAATTATGGGTTAATTTTTTTTTCAGTGTAGAGACTTATTCTGACATCTTTAAGCTACTGAGATATATCATTACACGCATAAATTTGTTGTTGATGGATTCATACATGCAGAAATACAAGTGGTACTTGTTACATTATCCGTATTGGCCACCCTTGTAACCCTGGTACCCCCTTCGAGTGGTAGTGCACGGCCACCTATATACGATCGACCTAGATCTCTTTGAAGCTCCCTTTGTAGATAAACCACCACCACCATTGTTATAAGTGCCACCTAGAACAACACTAGGGAAGATACTTAGTAATTCGTAGCCCAAGTAGTACAACCAAGGGGAACAGCCTAGTCTCTTTAGTTGTTCTAGATATTGGTCGAGTACCATCATGGACTCGTGACGATATCCGAGAGATATAGAATAGGGAAACCCTTGTCTATAGAACCCTTTGATACCTAACCCTTGGGACTCGAAAAAATGATCTCCTTAGTTGGTTCCTCGAGATATCGGGTTGAGTACTACCTGGACCCCAGACGATATCGTGAGAGCTATACAGAGGGAAACCCGTGGTCTATAGAACCTCACCTAACCCTTGGGACGGAAAAACAAAACAAAACAAGATTCATTAAGGCATCCGTTCCCATTCATTCGAGCTGCAAAATTACTACACATTTCTTCCCTCGCTAAGCATGGGCATTCTATCACCGCAGATCATTCTTCGACGGGAGTATAACTCCTGCTAGGAGGCAAAAATAAAACTGAACCCATAGCACCATTATTTGAGACCCATTCCGATGGATTTCTATTCAGCCTTATCACTGCCATACTCTATCATTTTTCAAAGAATATTTTTCTTGTGGACCCGAATTCCTTCCAACACCCTTATTTTCTTTACCCCATCGATTCAACTTTGTTCTCGGTCGCTAGGATACACTTCACCGATAACCATTTTTGTGTGGTCCCACCCGCTTTTCGTTCCTCATCATCATGGCCCATACCAGAAATAAGACTTGAAGCTCGCTTCACTAATTGCACTTTAATTTCAAAGAAAACCAACAAGAAGTGTGACAACTCGGCCAATATTTCCACAATTAATCAAAAGATGCATTCCTCCATCACCACCATAATCGAGGAGCTCAAACAAGACATTACTACCCATCTGAATCTGCCGCCACGATGATCTACACTAAGATGCATATCCATGCATCTTCTGACCGGTTCCACCTTGCATACCAAGGTGAAACCTCCTCCATTCCTGTAATTTTCAGTCTCATCACTTTAACGGGACTCCACGCCTCTCTTTCACAGGTGGATGTAACCAAATTTTATGGATCGATCCCACTGGCCGGGTAACTCAAATGGAACATTATTTCTTTGTATACGACATGTATGAGTTACAACCATGATATGGTGTCTTCCATCTAGATCAAGAACGCTAGCAATGGTGGAATGGAGAAAAAATGCCCGCCAAGGGTATGTTGTTTGGACACACTTTGTGGGAGAGATTTATGAACGCTTTAATATTGACACCAACCATTTAGGTCGCTTGACAAGCTGAAAACAACTGGCATAGTGGAAGACTTTATAGTTGATTTTGAGAGACTTGCTTTTCGTACAGAGGGCATGTCTCGATGATTCTTTTTTTCCGAGAATGTTTTATCAAGGGTCTGCTGGGATGAGATTTGTGCTCATGTCCTCATGGCTCACCGAGTTGGGTGGACACTACTAAAAAGAGATAAGGAAGACAAACATGTTGTCTCTTCTCAAAAACCACAAACCCTCCTTATTCCTCACACTAAACCAATAAAGTCCGTGAATTGACCATACGAAATGGTTGATTGCCAACTCCAAAGGCCTTTGTTATAATTGTGATGACAAATATTTTCCCGACACAAGTGTAAGGAACAAAATATTTTTTATGGCTATCTCCGAGGGATGTTTTGGAAGAGGGATTGAGTTCTTTGTATCCTTGTCACCTAAAACCCACTGACATGACCCCTCTCTCATACCCTCCTAAAGTAGAACCAATCATTTCCCTAAATGCCTTTAATCGGGCTTCTCCGCCTCCCAAAACCCTCAATCTAATTGGTTACATCAAGCATAGGAAGGTCACCATTCTTATTGATAAGTGGGAAGCACACATAATTTTATTCATCAATGTGATTGTCAAAAACTAATTGTTATATCCATACAGCCACAATTTCTTGAAATCATGATTACAATGGTGGGTCCAAGGAAATGTGGTGTGCGTTGTGAAAATGTTTGTCTCTAAATTGGTGACTACCAACTGGAATATCATATGTTTTCTATCTACATGGAAGGTTGTGACATTGTATTAGGTGAAAAATGGCTAAGGACTTTGGGTTCCATTCTCATGGATTTTAAGGAATTAACCATGAAATTCCAACAAGAGGGAAAATTTTATAAGTTCCAAGGCATCACCAGCTCCTTAAGATCATTAGTTCCCATCGCATGGAAAAGATGCCTGTGTCATGCATTATTGCCCAACTCCATGCCATACAAGCCACCGAGATACCCTCTATGTGTCACATGACCTCCAATCCATCCTCTCTAAACATCAAGTGGTTTTTTTCCACTCCCTGTGGACTCCCTCCTTCCCCGGTAATCATGATCATTCCATTTCTCGGCCCTAGGAAGCCTCTCTCCTCCCAATATCCATCCCTATCACCACTTTTTCCTAAAAATAAAATTGAGAAAATGGTTCAAGAATTTCAATGCAGTGTTATTCACCCTAGTACCATCCCTACTCTTCCGTGGTCATGGTCCTTAAGAGAGAAGGTTCTTGGTGCATGTTTCTTGACTTTCGTGATCCTCAACAAACTCACCATTAAAGACAAATTTCCCATTCCTAATATTGATGACCTTCTTGATGAATCGAGTGGCACCTAGTTGTTTACTAAACTTGATCTTTCATTTGGGGTACCACTAGATCCGTATGAAAGAAAAAGAAATTCACAAGACTGCATTTTGAACTCATGAATACCACTATGAGTTTTTGGTCATGCCTCTTGGCTTGTGTAATTTCCTCTCCACTTTCCAAAGCCTCAAGGATCATGTCTTCCGGCCATTTTCTCCGGCCATTTTTGTTATTTTTCTTTGATGATATCTCATCTATAGCAAAACCTGGAAAAAAACCATCTTACTCATGTGGATCGAAGTTCTCCACTTCCACTCTCTAAGAATGCAACTTTTCTCAAACAATCTAAATGCTCCTTTGGAGCCTAAAAGTCGAAAATTTAATAATCTTGTGGAAAGGCTCTGAATCGTGGTGGGATCCTAAAGATCAAGATATGAAAGATTGGCCTCAACCAAATACTGTCAAAATATTGCGTGGATTTATTGGTTTAATATGTTATTATCACAAGTTTGTTAAGAATTATGGAAAGATTACTGCACTCTAATCGCGACTCCTAAAAAGAATTCTTCATAATCTTGGACTCCAGCAGTTGCTCGTGCTTTTCAAACCTTGAAGATGGTTATGTGCACCACTCCAACTGGCCCTTTCCTGATTTCACAAAGACCTTGTCCTAGAATTTGATGCTTCAAAAGGAATCAGCTTTGTCCTTATGCAAGTGGGTCGGTCTTTGGATTTTACCAAGAAACAATTGCCCAAGATAAATTTGGGAAAATCAATCTATGAAAAGGAAATGTTGGCTATTATGCATGTTGTGGATCTTTGGCACCCTTATATCTATTGGGGAAACACTTCCTAATTAAGACAAATCATCAAATCCTTAAGTATTTTCTTGAACAAAGCAATTCCTCCCCAGAACAACAAAACAAGTGACTGGGCTCTTGGATATGATTATGAGATCATTTACAAGAAAGGAAAAGACAATGTGGTTAAGGATGAATCTTCCTAAAATATGAAGATGAAGGGTCCCTTTTCTCTCCCCATTGTACCAGATTGCTCCAAGTTGTTCAATGTGAATGGCTACACAATCCCAAAAGTTCACATTTAATACAACAATTGCATTCCAATTATCCAGCTTCCTAGGTAATTTTGGCTTATGAGATTTGATACAAAGGTCGCTTTTATTTAAGTAAATAAAACTTAAATCCATGGTACTGAAGCTTCATGCTACAATCTATAGCTGGCACCAAGGTTACTCAAAACCTATTAATGGATCAAACATTTTTTTTTCTGGGATGGTATGAAGAAGTACGCTCATAATTTTGTGGTTGAATGTGATGTACAATGCAACAAGGTGAAATGGGGCCAAATCTCCTGGGCACACTACAACCGCCATTTATCTCCACCTACCATTTGGCTAGATATCTCTATGGATTTTATTATATTCATACCGCAACCAAGAAATAAATCAACATCGTGGTGGTAGCCGACCGCCTTCCGGCATGCTCTATTTCTTCTTAAACACCCATTTACAAAATCCATTGTGGCTCAATCAATTTTCATGGATCGTGGCTTCAAGCTTCATGACACATTCTATTGTTTTTATCACTCTAATTCAAATTTCACAAGCAATTTTTTCGCAAGAACTATTCAAGCTACAAAACACCCAATTGCATCTCAACAAAACTTATCATCCCCAAACCGATGGCCAAACTGAAGTTGTCAATAAGTTCTTGGAAACATATTTGAACATATTTGAGGTGTTTTGCACGATAAGGCATCATCAATGGGCTCACTGGTTACCACTAGATGAATGGTGGTACAACACTCATACCATACAATTCGTAGACTCCTTTTTGAAGCTTAAAGATATGGACAAAATCCACCTTCAGCTCTCTTCCTTACATTTTTCTGTGTCTCAAGGTCCGTGGTTGACCAAAGCATACTGAGAAGCTATTATTTGAACCCTCAAAGAGAATTTGGTCATGGACCGTAATCACATGAAGTAACAAGAAAATCAAGGTCTCTCTCAATGTCACTTGCGTATGGATCGTGTTTCTTGACTACAACCTACAAGCAAATTCTTATATCAATTTTATTGTCAAAAACTGGTGCCCAAATTTTATGGTCCTTATACAGCTCTCAAGCGCAGGGTATAAGTGGCCTATCAATTAGCTCTTCCTACCATTCTAAGCTCCATCCCATTTTTCATGTTTTCTGCTTAAAGAAAGTTCTAAGCACTAGGTGCCATACTCAGACCAATCTACTCGAGTTGGATGAAGAAGGCTCCATTTGCTACAAACACAAGCAGTTTTGGACCAACAGGAGTATCAGTTTCCTGTATCAATGAACCATCAAGGAAGTTTTAGTCCAAAGTTGGAAAGATATAACCCAACAGAGCACTTTGGGAACCAACTACCATTCAAGAACAATTTCCCCATCTCAAGCCTTGAGGACAAGGATGTTTTTATGAGGCATGTTAGGGACCTAACCCCCTCATGTAGGTATAAATAATATATTTTCATGTAATAAAGGTCAATATTAATAAGGCCTAGAAATAAGGAAGAATAAGTCTCAATGTAAGAATACCTAATAGAAGCCTCATTTCTAGAAGGATCTTCCCTTAGATGGTTCTTTTGATAGACACATTAGTATAAATAGGAGTACACAGGCATGAGAACTCTTTGTCTTGAATATTACCTATTAGAGCTCTTCTCTACCTGGAGGTTTCCTCAAGAGGCAAGTGAACATTGGTCCTCATGAATCGCGTTCTTTCCGTGTTATTGCATCGCTTTGGTATTATTGGTGTTGTTATGGTTATATTATTGTTCATCCGCCATTTCTAGCTATTATTTCTATTCTACATAATTTTATATCTGATGCTGGTACCCATGAAGTGCTATCATCTCCCCATAATCGGGATGTAGAAAGCTAACTCAATAATAATAAGGTATAGTTTCACCATTTTTTTTAACATGTGATTTTTTAATTAATTTGACTAGTATTTATAAATAAAGACAAAGAAAGCACATTTTGGCTCAATAATGTATAGTGTCACCTTTTTTTCATGTACTTTTAACAATTAATTTGACTAGCACTTAAAAATAATTAAAGACAAATTGGTATGTCTAACTCTTTTAATGTAATTTTAAAAAAAATAGAAAAACAACTTTTATATTCCATAGTTGAAATATGCATTTTTCAAGTCTTTCAAAAACAACCTCATGGCTATCTTTCAAAAAGAAGTTGTACATAGTCTACTTTCCCCTAATTCCTAACCTTTGCATATACAAAATACAAAAAACAATTCTCATCAGGGTCATAATCTGAAAAGTACATCACTAATGATTTAGAATCAGAATTCCATTTCTTCGACTTTGGTGCCATCATAGGCCTATATAGAAGGAAACACATGTTTGCGGATCTAGATCTTGTTTGGAAATCTCATAAGCTTTTGTGTTAAGCTCCCTCAGAATGTTATGGAAGGAAAGCCTTTCAAAGGACCTGAAGTTGAGCATTATATCTCTCATAATGTTGGATAGGGAAGGGGGTTGAATGGAGAAATTAACACAGCCCAATCACACTCTACGGAGTCACCAAAAACCTGTAGACTTGTGAGGTATTTTTCCTTTGTAGCTTCAAGTAGGACCCACATAGCTATTAGTTACACCTCCTGGAGAGTACCGAATGTGAACATACTAGGTATGGCTAAGGTGTAACACAACCCCTACTCCACACATAGGTGGGTGGCCTTGATAGGATCCATAAAAAAAAAACAGGGTACAATGTAGTTGATGCGAGGAGAAAGAGGAGTACGGGGCTTTGGAGCTTTCAACTCTTCCTTGAATTCCTATGCCAGATTGAGAGTCATAGTAGTTGTCACATATGGGGGGACATGTTTATCCTTGAAGATGGAATTATTTATCTCCCACCATAGATTTGTAATCATCATGCATTGCAGACCTGCATAAAGAGTGATGCATCTCTCATAGATCCATGATTTAAAGTAAGCCCATATAATTTTTTTAAATTATTTTGCAATAAAAAAAATATTTTTTAATTTTTAATTGTTTTATTTTTTAAATTAAGGGTTAATTTGTTAGAGGGGTATAAAGCCACATATTCCCAAACGCTAGTCGCAATGCAAACCTAGAAAACAAATAAATATGTTAACTTGGATGGATTATTCAAGGTAACTTTTTACAATGAATTTGAATATGGTGCTGCATGAAACGAGGGAAATTGAATTGGCTCTCCTATACAACTTTTATTCATGTATACTGTGGAATAACTAGGTCAAATTCTGATTTTTTCTAACAAAGTTATCTTATTTTTCCAACAAAATATAAGGTAAATGTTTTCTGCTTGTGCAAAGTTGAGTGTCTTCATGATGGAATTTCGTTCCAAAACGTGTATACTTATAGAGAACCCTTTTTCAGGTAATGTATTTTTGGAAATTTTAATATTAATTTAATATTTTTTTTAAATCATCAAAGTCAACATATGCCTAAAAATACAATGTCTTTTGTCTGCACACTAAAAAGGGTCTTAAGATGATAAAATAAAAATAAAAATAATCAGATGTATCGGCTCCCCTCTAGCCACATATAACTCCTGCTTAAGAAATGGTTGCTTAAGAAAACGTTATAGGCATAAATAAGAGAGGTATAGCCCTAGGATTTGATACATGTGAAGACAAAGTAGATTAAAAATAGTAAACAATACTAATTTAATATATATATATATATATATATATATATATATATATATTTGAAATCTAAATAGCCGACTCGATCTATGTCTATAATTTCATCATCAACTGAATTTTTTAGCCTATAAAATATAATCACAAGACAAAGATATAGGGTATCTACAAATGGAGGTTTTATGTATTTGCAGACCAAACCCCTAGGTGTCTCATCCCTTACCTAAATCCAAGCCAACCAAGTTAGCATACACCTTTTCAATCTTGCCCAGAAATTTTGAATTCAAACAAGCACACACGCACTGTAGGAGTGCGCACACGTTGTAGGAACGTGTGCGGGCTACTAAAAATAATTTCCTTCATTCTCTATCTTTGTCCTCCTCTCCTACATCTTTCCCCCCTTCTCTCTATCTCACTCCCTACTCTCCCCTCTCACCCCCTCTTTGTCTCCTCTCCCTCACACTCCTATACATGGTAAGACTTAGGCATGTCATATATACCTTGGACATGTCTCTGCACTCTCACACCCAACTCTATATCCCTCCTCTTCCACTCTTTCCCTCTCACTCTCTTTCTCTCACTCTTCCCCTTTGTCCCTCACTCTCTTCCACCCTTTCTTTTTCTCCTCATTATTAGTCTTAGTCTCACCTCTCTATGCCCCTCTTTATTTCTCTATTCCCCTCTCTATCTCCCTCTATATCCCCTTCTTATCATTCTCCTCTCACTACCTCCCCTTCTATGTCTCCCTCTCTTCTTCCCTTCTTTCTCTCACTATCCCCTCTCTCACTCTCTTTCTCCTCTCTTCCTCTCTACACTCATCTCTCTAACCCTCCTTCTTTGTTCTCTCCCCTCCTCCCTCTCCTCTGCCTCTCTCACCCTCCTTCTGTCTTTATCTCTCCCCCTCACACTCTCATGCACTCCCCCACCCTCATCCCTCTCTCTCTCCTCCCTCCCTGTACCATCTCCTTTATCTCTCCTACATCTACCCCTCTCTCCTACATTTACCTCTCTCTCTACCTCCCTCTCTATTTTTCTCCTCTCCAGACCTCTTCTCTTGTATGAGAAGTTATGATGTGAAAATAAAAGTAATTTATGTTTATTTATACAAAATTTTGACCTTTAATTAATTTTAGGTCAAAAATAAGGCGGACCTAACTAATTTACAATAAAATTCAAATTTGACATAATTAAAATTAATTTGCATATAAAGACATCTTCAAGGGTGACGTCATTCTATTCTAGTGTAACATTGAGGCCTAAAGGTGGAACGTTGATCCTAAAATGTAGGGCGCTTGGCCTCTAGAGGCCCCAGATGATGCACACATGTGCCACTAGGATTATAAATGCCTCCAAAATGAAAACCCTAGCTTTGGATGACGTCTACGGTCATGATGGTGATGTCCAGGGTCATGATGGTGACATACATGTAGAAGAGAAAGGTCCCCCTGGGTCTATGTATGCCAGAGTGCCTCCAAACGCAACATCCTTCTTTTTCATGGTGAAAATCTTCAATTTCTTCTTACATCTGGATAGGGTTGCAACATTCATCTGTGGGATTTAAGCCCCCATGAAGGTTTGAGCTAATCATTCCCTCATGTGTACCTGTCCACCGGGAAAGGTCCTGCAACAACAACAAATACACCCTCTAGGGGTTCAAAATTCATAGGGATCATAGCATGAAAATAACATCGAATAATTAAATTACCCAAACATGTGCATCAAACCCCCCTTTAACCCAAACGAATGCTCAAAGACGTTATGCAACTTGACAAGTTAGGTTTGGAGAAGGTCTCAAGGTGTCCTATTGGGATAATCTCTCTAAAGTTTGGGGTGTTTCCCAGGTGGGATCTAATACAAGTCATGTAAGTGTATGAGGTGGCATAGGGTAAGTATTTGGGCAGGGGGTGCATGTAATAATAGGGAAATGTAAATTCTTACCCATGGGTGCCTTTGTAGAGGGAGAATTGCACCTTTATCATAAATGAAATTGTTTCCTAGCCCATTCATTGTATTTTATTCTTAGATTTATCTATTTTGATCTTTTTCTTTTGTCCTTCTAGGGAAGAGTTGAGGGCCACTATCATGGCTTGATGACTAGAGGTGACAACGTTATCCACAAACATTTCATGGAAATGAGAAGGTTGGCTCATGATGAGACCCCCTTTCTCTTGGCTATGCCACCAAGATCCATTACCATGGTTTGGTGACCATATAGGTGGTAGAGTCATACTTCTACATGCCCATAGTCATAATAGGTCGAATCGTGATGATACCTCCTATCCATCAACTAGTACCTTGAGTGTTTATGTATCTTATGTGTCCCTTTTCTTAATAAGAAGCTTTCACTGCTTTCTTAGGGATCCCTAGGTGAAGCATCTCAAAGGTTTCAACATTGGCTTTTAACTCTTTCCATCTACTTTTACCCTCTGGGCCTTTAGCCCCTTCTTCCCACAAGGTAAGGTACAACCCTTCCTAGTGTAGCCAATCCCAATGCCCAAACAAGGATAGTGGAGATGGAAGGAATAAAGATGGAAAATGGTAAGTATGGAGGGAACAGACGATGTCTTTTTATAGACCCACCCAGTAGAAACCCATCCTAAAGGGAAACCAACTTACTAGGGAACCGTGTTACCTTTCCAACTATAAATGAGGCAAAGAGCATAATTTCCAAGCAAATGTCATGAAATGAAGAAGGATTCAATACAACATATTCTAGTGCTTAAAAAATTAGAGTGATACATACCATGATACCCAGACTCATTACCTCATGAAGCAATACCGATCGCTACTTCAGGACCAAGATGGTGGGATGTATATTGATGTTGGTGATGAATGGATTTTACTGAAGAAAATAGGGGCCCTCCGGGGCCATGCTCAAGTCATCTGGCTCTCGGTACCCCATGTTTAGATCATATGGGCATTGAGACGTGATCTCCTTAGTTTTCCCTAGGCTAGGGGATAACATTTGGCTCCAACTCGAGGACATGTGCTCACCGTAGAGCGCATGAGAACCTCAACATCTCTGGTATGACTTGTGCATGTTAAATCTCAACAAAGGATATTAGTAATCCCTAGGGTGGTGATATCACTCATTGTTTATATATGATAAAATAAAAGCATCTCTAGTCTAACATATGATTATGAGCATACATATATACATAATGAATCAAGACAATATGAAAAATGAAACTACAACTATGCTAACATGATCTAAAAATGGTATATACAATGGATGCAAATGCTTGCCTACCTCTACTTACCTATTGGTTGAATGCTAGGTGTAGTCATATAACCAGTGAAACCATCCTAGCAATACCTCATAACACCTGCCTCTATGCTTCATCATAAACCAAAAAAATTACAAGTCAAGCACAAAAATAACATGAGTTAGAGCATGCATTATATCATAGGAAGTCGTAAAGTCTAGTTCATGGAGGCGGAAGGGGGGGAGAAAATCATGCCAAGTCACCCTTCCAGAAAAGTGATCAATCCATCTTAGAAAAGGATCGTGAGAAGTCAAAGAATCAAAGGGATAACTCAAAGAATATGAAGTTTGAATACCTTGGACGTCATCACTCCTTGAGGTCTGAGAAGGGATTGACAAGGACTTAGAGGGAAACTGAAAACTTCTCAAGGGAAAGTTGAAATATTGAGATAATAAACTTCTTAAGGCATTCAACCTCCCCTTGAATTCTAACGGAAAGTTTTTCCCTAAAGAAGACTTGAAACAAGAGACATGTTCCCCAACTACATACTTCGTGACATAACGAGGTAAAGCAATCAGAGGGAGTTGTACAATCTTGTCACAAGTATCCTGCTTTAGGAAAACAACGTCCTCTTTATCAAAATTTGAGCACAACGGTGGTTGATAATCTGTGTCATAGAATAAATCCAAGTGCTCAAAGGAATACTCATCAAAATCCTCAAGGTATGAACGAAAATTATCAAGAGAACATTGCACTGGGTCATCCTTGGGTGCTTGAAAAACTTCTGTAATTATATCATCATCTTGTCGCCAAACGTCAAAATTATTAGGAACATCATATGATTGTTGTAAATGCAACATTCAAAGATATCCTTCCATATCATAAATGGGATCCTCATTAGAACCAATCGCATCCCATTTACGTCTTCCAACATGTATGGACTCATCAATATTATCAACCATGTCACTACCTTTATAATAACATGAAAGATTCAATGCATCCAAGGTCTCCTCTAATGCTTCTTCTCTTTCCAAATCATAAAATCTTGGAAAGGGAAATAACTTACCATGTTCACTTCTTGCTGTGCAGGAGCGTCAAAGGCTTGGATTACTTCATCAAATGGAAGAGCATCCAGTACATCATCCCCAAGACTCGTCTTTTTTATCATATTTTCGCCTTCATCAGAAAATGAAGGACCTAGCTCTTCCAAGGGTTCATTTACTTCTTCACCTTCTAAATCATAGAACAAATGGTCAAACACAGTTACCAACTTAACGAGAACTCTACAGAGTTCTCATTTTTTGGGGGGGGTCAAGTTTTTTACCTCGTTTCTAAAAATGGTGCTACCCATAACACCACCTTCCATTTTTAGGTGTTTTTTTTATATTTTAAATTTTCTCATACATAATGTTTCCACTTTTTTTTTTTAAATGCTTGTTTTTCCATTTTTTTCATTTTTTTTTTTTTATCAACAATATCTTTTAGTCATTTTTCTATGCTTCTTTCAATCTTAAAATATTTTTTACCATTTACATTTTTGAAAATAAGATTTTTTGTGTCCTTAATTAATTTATGGTTCCATACTTTTTTAAATATGGTGGAAAATATCATTTTTAACACATTTTTTACCTTTAATAGATAGAAAATCATTGTAGTTAAATAACACTATTTTTAAATATTTAGAAAGAATATATATAATTGAATTTTTTTTGATAAATTAAAACTAAAAAAAACTAAGAAAAATAAAAGAATTGAAATTAAAATAAAATTAAAATTAAAAAGCAAATTTCTATAATTACCAAATGAAAGAAAATCTTAAAAAACTAAAGTGGAAAAAAAACATATATATAAACTAAGCTTAAATGAGAAATAAATAAAAAATTATAGTCCAAAAACTTTAGAAAAGTTAACAAAACACAATAAAAAAATAAAATATATATATATAAAAACAAATTAAAACACCTTAAATTACGAAATTTAATATAAAATAAAAATAACAAAAGAAAAAACCTTAAAAAACATAAAATTTAAAAAATATATTAAAAAATGAAAATTAATTAAAATTTAAAACAAAAACTTAATAATATAATAATATTAAACATAAAAAATATTCTTTTATTTTATATTTTAAAATTTATTCATTATTTTGATTATTTAGAAGTCCATTCTTCTTTTTGGTTTTCTTTCTAAGCTATTTAGTATACACCAAATCTTCTTTAAGATTGAAACGTCTTTAAAGAATTGGAATTTGGCCCCCATAACCCTTATTATCCTTCACATAGTTTCATTACCCAAAATAAACTAAGACCGGTGATTTTGGATCGTTATAAACCATTAAATTTCTGGAATGGTTTTAAGTAGGCTGTCTGCCAATAATATATCTATACAATATTATAATAATAATAATAATAATATATTTTTAAGGTCACGGCCAAGCCACCACACCAAATTGGTGTATGAGACCCCCTTGTTTGTGGGACAAGGGACACCCCTCCGCCTAGCGATTTGACTGGTAAAGTCTATGGAGGTATACATACCCTACCCCCCTCTGGATTTGAACTATAATATAGTTATATAATATATAACTATATTATGATGATGATGAT
>SNQJ01S0122442.1:58553-72316 GCA_010110895.2 Picea sitchensis | reverse complement strand
GGGGGAGAGAGAGGGATGAGGGTGGGGGGAGTGCATGAGAGTGTGAGAGGGGGAGAGATAAAGACAAAGAGGAGGGGTAGAGACAGAGAGGGAGGAGGGGGAGAGAGAGAAAGACAAAGAGGAGGGTTAGAGACAAAGTGTGAGAGGGAAGAGAGGGAGAAAGAGAGGGGGGGTAGAGAGAGGGATAGTGAGAAGAAGGGAAGAAGAGAGGGAGACATAGAAGGGGGGTAGTGAGAGAATGATAAGAAGGGGGGATATAGAGGGAGATAGAGAGGGGGAATAGAGAAATAAAGAGGGGCATAGAGAGTGAGACTAAGACTAATAATGAGGAGAAAAAGAAAGGGTGGAAGAGAGAGGGGAGTGAGGGACAAAGGGGAAGAGTGAGAGAAAGAGAGAGAGTGAGAGGAAGAGTGGAAGAGGAGGGGATATAGAGGGATTGGGTGTGAGAGTCTGAGACATGTCAAGGTATGGTATAGATCTAAGTCTTACCATGTATAGGAGTGTGAGGGAGAGAGAGGGAGACAAAGAGGGGGGTAGAGAGGGAGAGTGAGAGTGAGATAGAGAGAGGGGGGAAGATGTAGGAGAGGGAGGACAAAGATAGAGAATGAAGGAAATGATTTTTAGGAGTGCACACGCGTTCCTAGAGTGTGTGCATGCTTGTTTGAATTCAAATTTTTTGGGCAAGATTGACAAGGTGTATGCTAACTTGGTTGGCTTGGATTTAGGTAAGGGATGAGACACCTAGGGGTTTGGTCTGCAAATTCATAAAAACCTCCATTTGTGAATACCCCTCTATATCTTTGTCTTTGACGTTATATTTCTATAGGCTAAAAAATTCAGTTGATGATGAAATTATAGACATAGATCGAGTCAGCTATATAGATTTCAAATATATATATATATATATATATATATATATATATATTAAATTAGTATTGTTTACTATTTTTAATCTACTTTTGTCTTCACATGTATCAAAATCCTAGAATACATACCTCTCTTATTTATGCTATAACGTTTTCTTAGCTTAACCATTTCTTAAACGAGTTATATGTGGCACTAGAGGAGACCGATACATACGATTTATTTTTATTTTATTTTTATCATGCTAAGACCCTTTTAGTGTACACGAACAAAAGACATTGTAATTTCAGGCATATGTTGACTTTGATGATTTAAAAAAAATATTAAATTAATATTAAAAATTTCCAAAAAATACATTGCACAAGAAAAAAGGGTTCTCTACAAGTATACACGTTTTTGGAACGAAATTCCATCATGAAGACACTCAACACCTGCACAAACGAAAACATTTACCTTATATTTTGTTGGAAAAATAAGATAACTTTGTTAGAAAAAAATCAAATTTGACCTAGTTATTCACAATGTCTATGAATAAAAGTTGTATATTAGGAGAGCCAATTCAATTTCCTACGTTTCATCTGCTTACACCATATTCAAATTCATTGTAAAAGTACCTTGAATAATCCATCCAAGTTAACATATTGTTGTTTTTCTAGGTTTGCATTGCGACTAACGCGTCATGAGAGACCATCATTAGCTTGCACTCACCCTCAACAAAATTAACCCTTCAAAATTTAAAAAATAAAACAATTAAAAAATTAAAAAATATTTTTTTATTGCAAAATAATTTAAAAAATTATATGGGCTTACTTTAAATCATGGATCTATGAGAGATGCATCACTCTTTATGCAGGTCTGCAATGCATGATGATTACAAATCTATGGTGGGAGATAAATAATTCCATCTTCAAGGATAAACATGTCCCCCCATATGTGACAACTACTATGACTCTCAATCTGGCATAGGAATTCAAGGAAGAGTTGAAAGCTCCAAAGCCCCGTACTCCTCTTTCTCCTCGCATCAACTACATTGTACCCTGTTTTTTTTTTATGGATCCTATCAAGGCCACCCACCTATGTGTGGAGTAGGGGTTGTGTTACACCTTAGCCATACCTAGTATGTTCACATTCGGTACTCTCCAGGAGGTGGAACTAATAGCTATGTCGGTCCTACTTGAAGCTACAAAGGAAAAAGACCTCACAAGTCTATAGGTTTTTGGTGACTCTAAAATGGAAATTGATTGGGCCTGCGGTAATTTCTCCATTCAACCCCCCTCCCTATCCAATATTTTGAGAGATATAAAGCTCAACTTTAGGGCCTTTGAAAGTCTTTCCTTCCATCACATTCTGAGGGAGCTTAACACAAAAGCTTATGAGATTTCCAAACAAGATCTAGATCCGCAAACATGTGTTTTTTCCTTCTATGAGTACAACGATGGCACCAAAGTCGAAGAAATGGAATTCTGATTCTAAATCATTAGTGATGTACTTTTCAGATTATGACCCTGATGAGAATTGTTTTTTGTATTTTGTATATGCAAAGGTTAGGAATTAGGGGAAAGTAGACTATGTACAACTTCTTTTTGAAAGATAGCCATGAGGTTGTTTTTGAAAGACTTGAAAAATGCATATTTCAACTATGGAATATAAAAGTTGTTTTTCTATTTTTTTTTTTTTTTAAATTACATTAAAAAGTTAGACATACCAATTTGTCTTTAATTATTTTTAAGTGCTAGTCAAATTAATTAAAAATTACATGAAAAAAAGGTGACACTATACATTATTGAGCCAAAATGTGCTTTCTTTGTCTTTATTTATAAATACTAGTCAAATTAATTAAAAAATCACATGTTAAAAAAAATGGTGAAACTATACCTTATTGTGTCAAAAGGTGCTTTCTACATCCCAGTATGGGGGAGATGTGTACTTCCTTGGGTACTCAACATCCCAGATATTAAAAGTATGCAGAATAGAAATAAATAGCTAGAAATGGCAGATGAACAATAATATAACCATAACAACACCACAATAATACCAAAACGATACCAGAATAACACCAGAAAGAACACTTGATTACTGAGACCAATGTTCACTTGCCTCTTCGAGGGGGAAACCTCCAGTAGAGAAGAGCTCTATTACAGTAATATTCAAGACAAAAGTTCTCATACCCTGTACTCCTATTTATACTAAATGTGTCTATCAAAAGAACCATCTAGAGGAAGATCCTTTTAGAAGCGGAAGCTTCTATTAGGTATTCTTACATTGGACTTATTCTTCCTTATTTCTAGGCCTTATTAATATTGACCTTTATTACATGAAAATATATTATTATACCTACATGAGGGGTTAGGTCCCTAACATGCCCTTCCCTTAAAAACATCCTTGTCCTCAAGGCTTGAGATGGGGAAATTGTTGCAGAATGGTAGTTGGTTCCCAAGTGGCATCTGTTGGAGTTGTATCTTTCCACTGGACTAAAACTTCCTTGATGGTTCATTGATGCAAACGATGCTCACGCTGGTCCAAAACTGCTTATGGTTGTAGCCAAATGGAGCCTTCTTCGTCCAACTCGTGAAAGGTGGTTTGGGTTTGGCACATAGTTCCAATCACCGTCTTTAAGCAGAAAACATGAAAAATGGGATGGAGCTTAGAATGACTGGGAAAGGCTAATTGATAGGCCACTTGTACCACACGCTTGAGAACTGTATAAGGACCATAAAATTTGGGCACCAGTTTTTGACAATGGTCAGCCTTAAGGGAATTTTGCTTGTAAGGTTGTAGTCAAAGAAACACCTGATCCCCTTCTGCAAATTGACATTCAGAGAGACCTTGATTTTCTTGTTGCTTCATGTGATTCTGGTCCATGACCAAATTCTCTTTGAGGGTTCAAATAATAGCTTCTCGAACTGTAAGCGTTTGGTCAACCACCTGGACCTTCGAGACACCCGAAAAATATGAGAGAACTGAAGGTGGATTTTGTCCATATACCGCTTCAAAAGGAGTCACACGGGTAACTGTATGGTATGAAGTGTTGTACCACCATTCATCTAGTGGTAACCATTGAGCCCATTGATGATGCCTTTCTGATGCAAAACACCTCAAATATGTTTCCAAACATCTGTTGACAACTTCAGTTTGGACATCAGTTTGGGGATGATAAGTTTTGTTGAGATGCAATTGGGTGCCTTGTAGCTTGAATAGTTCTTGCCAAAAATTGCTGGTGAAAGTTGGGTCGTGATAAAAAACAATAGAATGTGTCATGCCATGAAGCTTGAAGCCCTGATCCATGAAAAGTTGAGCCACAATGGATTTTGTAAATGGGTGTTTAAGAGAAAAGAAATGAGCATACTTGGAAAGACGATCAGCTACCACCACGATGACTGATTTATTTCTTGATTTAGGTAAGCCTATAATAAAATCCATAGAGATATCTCGCCAAATAGTAGGTGGAATCGTAAGCGGTTGTAGTGTGCCCAGAGATTTGACTGTTTCACCCTTGTTGCATTGACACACATCACATTCAACCACAAAATTATGAACGTCCTGTTTCATACCATCCCAGAAAAAAGAATGTTTGACCCTGTCATAGGTTTTGGTAAACCCGGAGTGCCCAGCTATGGGTGTAGCATGAAGCTCAGAAAGTACCATGGATTTAAGTTTTGACTGTTTACTTAAATAAAAACGACCTTTGTATCGAAGATCCTCATTAAGCCAAGAGTACCCTAGGGAAACTGGAGAATTAGACTGCAATTGTTGTATTAAATGTGAACTTTTGGGATTGTGTAGCCATTCCTGGTGAACAACTTGGAGCCAATCTGGTACAATGAAGGAGAGAGAAAAAAGGGACCCTTCATCTTCATATTTTCGGGAAAGTGCATCAACAACCACATTGTCTTTTCCTTTCTTGTAAATGATCTCATAATCATATCCAAAGAGCTTAGTCACCCATTTTTGTTGCTCGGGGGAGGAAAGGCGTTGTTCCAGAAAATACTTAAGGATTTGATGATTTGTCTTAATTCGGAAGTGTTTCCCCAATAGATAAGGGTGCCAAAGATCCACAACATGCATAATAGCCAACATTTCCTTTTCATAGATTGATTTTCCCAAATTTATCTTGGACAGTTGTTTGCTGGTAAAATCCAAAGACCGACCCACTTGCATAAGGACAACGCCAATTCCTTTCCCAGAAGCATCACATTCCAGGACAAAGGTCTTTGTGAAATCAGGAAGGGCCAGGATTGGAGTGGTGCACATGGCCATCTTCAAGGTTTGAAAAGCCTGAGCAACTGTTGGAGTCCAAGTGAAAGAATTCTTTTTAAGGAGTGCAGTGAGAGGTACCGTAATCTTTCCATAATTCTTAACAAACTTGTGATAATAACATGTTAAACCCATAAATCCCCGCAAGATTTTGAGAGTCTTTGGGTGAGTCCAATCTTGCATAGCTTCAATCTTTTTAGGATCCACCCTGATTCCGGCCTTTCCCACAAGATGACCCAAGTACTCGACTTTTGAGGCACCAAAAGCACATTTAGATTGTTTGAGGAAAAGTTGGTGTTGAGAGAGTAGATGGAGAACTCGATCCACATGAACAAGATTTTATGTCCAGGATTTGCTATAGATGAGGATATCATCAAAGAAAACTAACAAAAAATGACGGAGAAAATGACGGAAGACATGATTCATGAGGCTTTGGAAAGTGGAGGGAGAATTACACAAGCCAAAGGGCATGACCAAAAACTCATAGTGGCCCCATGAGTTCTAAAGGCAGTCTTACGAATGTCTGCCTCTTTCATACGGATCTAGTGGTACCCCAAATGAAGATCAAGTTTAGTAAAGAACCGAGTGCCACTCAATTCATCCAAGAGGTCATCAATGATAGGAATGGGAAATTTGTCTTTAATGGTGAGTTTGTTGAGGATGCGAAAGTCAAGAAACATGCACCAAGAACCTTCTTTCTTAAGGACCATGACCACAGGAGAAGAGTAGGGGATCGTACTAGGGTGGATAACACCTGCATTGAGAAATTCTTGAACCATTTTCTCAATTTTATTTTTTTGGGAAAAGGGGTGACGATAGGGATGGATATTGGGAGGAAGGCTTCCTAGGACAAGGGAAATGGAATGATCATGATTACCCCGGGAAGGAGGGAGTCCCTGGGGAGTGGAAAAAACCACTTGATGTTTAGAGAGGATGGATTGGAGGTCATGTGACACATAGGGTATCTCAGTGGCTTGTATGGCATGGAGTTGGGCAATAATGCCATAATGACCTTTTTTGAGCATCTTTTCCATGCGATGGGAACTAATGATCTTCGGGGAACTGGTGGTGATGCCTTGGAACTTATATCGTTGGCCCTCCTGGTCGAATTTCATGGTTAATTCCTTAAAATCCATGAGAATGGAACCCAAAGTCCTTAGCCATTTTTCACCGAACACAATGTCACAACCGCCCATGTCGATAGAAAACATATGATATTTCAGATGGTAGTCACCAATTTAGAGACGCACATTTTCACAACCCCCTCCACATTTCATGGACCCACCATTGGCAATCATGATTTCGAAATTATTGACTGTATGGATATAGCAATTAGTTTTTTGGGCAATGCAGTGATGAATAAAATTATGTGTGCTTCCACTATCAATAAGAATGGTGACCTTCCTATGCTTGATGTAACCAATTAGATTGAGGGTTTGGGGAGCAGAGAAGCCAGTGAGAGCATTTAGGGAAATGATTGGTTCTACTTTAGGAGGGTCTGAGGGAGGGGTTATGTCAGTGGGTTTAGGTGACACAGATACAAGGGGAGCCTCAACATCCTCTTCCAAAACATCCTCTGAGATGNTCATCACAATTATAACAAAGGCCTTTGAGTTGGCAATCAACCATTTCGGCCTTGGTCAATTTCTGGATCTTTATTGGTTTAGTGCGAGGAATAAAGGAGGGTTTGTGGTTTTGAGAAGAGACAACATGTTGTGCTTCCTTATCTCTTTTAGTAGTGTCCACCCAACTCTGAGGCTGAGCCATGAGGACATGAGCACAAATCTCATCCTTGAGGCCACTGATAAAACATTCTCGGAAAAAAGCATCAGACATGCCCTCTGTACGAAAAGCAAGTCTCTCAAAATCAACTATAAAGTCTTCCACTATGCCAGATTGTTTCAACTTTGTCAAACGACCTAAATGGTTGGTGTCAATATTAAAGCGTTCATAAATCTCTCCCACAAAGTGTGTCCAAGCCACATACCCTTGGCGAGCATTTTTTTCTCCATTTCCACCATTGCTAACGTTCTTGATCTAGATGGAGAACACCATATCATAGTTTGGCCAACTCATCTGTAATACGATACAAAGAGAAATAATGTTCCATTTGAGTTACCCAGCCAGTGGGATCTGATCCATAAAATTTGGTTACATCCACACGCAGAAGGCGTAGGTCACGTTGAAAGTGATGGGGCTGAAAATTCTGGGAATGAGAGGAGGTTTCACCTTCGGTATGCAAAGGTGGGTCAGATAAGAGAAGATCTGCATGGATATGCATCTTGGCGCAGATCGTCGTAGCGACAGATTCAAGATGGGTAGTAATGTCTTGTTTGAGTTACGCAATTGAGGCGGTGATGGAGGAATGCATCTTTTGATTAATGGTGGAAATATTGGCACTGAGTTGTCACACTTCTTGTTGGTTTTCTTTGAAATTAAAGTGCAAGGTAGTGAAGCGAGCTTCCAAGTCTTGGCTACGGGTATGGGCCATGATGATGAGGGAACACGAAAAGGCGCGGGTGGGACCACACAAAAAATGGTTATCGGTGAAGTGTATCACAACGACCAGGGAGACAAGTTGAATCCAATGGGGTAAAGAGAAAATAAGGGTGTTGGAAGGGGGTCAGGTCCACAAAACAAATATTGCTGAAAAATGATAGGTATGACAGCGATAAGGGCGAATAGAGAAATCCATCGGAATAGGTCTCAAATAATGGTGCCAACAGGTTCCAGATTTTTATTTTTTTTACTCCTGCGGAGTTATACTCCGATCTGAAGAATGATGCAGTGATGAAATGCCCATATGCTTAACAGGAAGAAATGTGTAGTAATTTTGCAACTCGAATGAATGAGACACAGATGCACCGCAATAGATCTTGTTTGTTCTGGTTTTTTTTTTCCCGTCCCAAGGGTTAGGTATTCAAGGGTTCTATAGACACGGGTTTTCCCTCTGCTATAGCTCTCTGATATACGTGCGGGGTCCAACAGTAGTACTCAACCCAATATCTCAGGGCACCAACTAAAGAGATCTATTTTTTTTTTCCCGTCCCAAGGGTTAAGTATTCAAGGGTTCTATAGACAAGGGTTTTCCCTCTGCTATAGCTCTCTGATATACGTGCGGGGTCCAACAGTAGTACTCGACCCAATATCTCAGGGTACCAACTAAAGAGACTAGACTGTTCCCTTAGTTGTACTACCCGACTACCCAGGTACTAGAGAGTATCTTCCCTAGTGTTGTTCTCAGTGGCACTATAACAATCAGGTGGCTGATCGGTTTATCTACAAAGGGCTTCAAGAGATCTAGGTCGATCTGTATATAGGTGTTGTCTGATGCACTACCACTCGAAGGGGTACCAATAGGGGTTACAAGGGTGGCCAACAGATGTGCGCTTAAGTACCACTTGTATTTACTGCATGTATGAATCCCCGACCGTAGGTTTATGCACATAAAAACAGATCTTTGTAGCTTAAATAAGCTGGAATACGTCTCTACCCTGAAAAAAATTAACCCATAATTTTTTGCCGAGGAAGGTGCTCTAATACCACTTGTAATATTCCAGATATAAAAAAGTATGCAGAACAAAAATAAATAGCTAGAAATGACAGATGAACAACAATATAACCAGAACAACACCACAATAATACCAAAACAATACTAGAATAACACCAGAAAGAGCACTTGATTACTGAGAGAAATGTTCACTTGCCTCTTCGAAGGGGAAACCTCCAACATAGCAAAGCTCTATTACAATAATATCCAAGACAAAAGTTTGCATACCCTTGACTCGTATTTATACTAAATATGCCTATCAAAAGAACCATATAAAGGAAGATTCTTCTAGAAGTAGAAGCTTCTATTAGGTCTTCTTACATTGGACTTATTCTTCCTTATTGTTAGGCCTTATTAATATTGACCTTTATTACATGGAAATATGTTATTCTACTTACATGAGGGGTTAGGTCCTAATAAACATGCTACATTTAAAAAACTATTAATAACAAAAGAAATCAATTGACAATAAAATATATTTCTACTCATAATATTAAGATGAAATTATGAATTTACGCTGATATAACTAAAATTAGATAAATTAAAAGAAAATAATATTGATAAAATAAATAGAAATATATTTTATCTTAATAAAAATAACAAATTAAAAAATAATAATATAAGTTTATTCTATTTATTTAGATTAATTAAACTAAAATTTGTAATATTTTAATATTATATCAATTTGCTTTTATTACCAAATTTCATTAATATTAATACTTCTTATAATAGGTAATTCTTTAAATATATGCATATGAATAATCGACCAATTAATGCTTTAAATCTACTTTAATTTACAAAATTATACCCATAACAAACCACCTAACTTAGTTTATTTATATTGTTATAATCATAACAAACCACCGAACTTAGTTTACTTATACGGTTATATTCATAACATCAATAGTATCAAACAAAATGAAGTGTGAGCTCAGTCCTATGGGATAGTACAGTTGGTGACACATGGGCACATATTTTTGATACGGGGAGAGGTCACCAGTTCGATCCTAATGTCCTTGAAACTGAGATTTAACACTTATACTATTCATGAAATGAGAAAATATTAATGGGTTTGGGTTTCCTGACATATTTAATATTGAAAAAAAATAAATATGAACACCCTTAGATTTGAGAAACCTCTTTGTTAAAGAATATGAAAAAATATGAAAAGCAACCCACGAGATAGTTACAGCATTTAACTTTTGATACCATCTCACTAAATACTTTATTTAAAATTAAAATAAAATTGTGAATGTACTATTTCAACAATTTTTTTATAATTTATTTATAACAAAGAGATCTAATTAGTTAAAAGTTGTTTCAGACTTTAAAAAAATAGATTTTTTAATTAAATAAAATTTTATCATATACTTCTTTGTTTTAAATAAAAAATAATTTAAAATAAAATAAAATTCTGATACTATTCTCAACATTTTTCTTTATAATATTTTTTAATTAAATAAAATTTTATTATATATTTTTCTGATACTATTCTCAACATTTTTCTTTATAATATTTTTTAATTAAATAAAATTTTATTATATATTTCTCTGCTTTAAATAAAAAATAATTTAAAATAAAATAAAATTCTGATACTATTTTTAACATTTTTCTTTATAACAAAAAAATCTAATTAGTTAAAAGATGTTTGAGTTTTGAAAAAACATATTTTTTAATTAATAAATATTATCATATACTTTTTCCAACATATATATAACCAACTTTTATCCAACCAAATTGTATAAATATTCTTTGCCAACTTCTCATATAAATAAAAACTAGCATAACAGCCTAACTAGCAACTAATGTACACCCATAAAATTCTTTACACAATACCCATATCATAATATAATTTGAAAACTCCTACACAATATCCATATCATAATATAATATATCATACACAATATCCATATCGTAATATAAATTGAAAGTCTCGTGAGACAGCTCAGATGGTAAGACAAGTGTACCTTTCTCCAAGTGTTGGGAGGAGGTCTTGTGATCAANGTCTTTTATTGATATTGATATCCACCATCTTGAAGACCCTAAGTCTTTAATTGATAGTCTCGTGAGACAGCTCAGATGGCAAGACAAGTGTACCTTTCTCCAAGTGTTGGGAGGAGGTCTTGTGATCAAACCTTGCTGAGTCTTCGGGATGGATATTGTAATGCTGCTATGTAAAAATATTGTATACTGTTGTATATAATCGAGAAACTTTCCCGTGGAAAAAAAAAATATAAATTGAAAGTTCTTTACCGAATATCCATGTCATAATATAATACAAATTATAATATATCATAATACAAATTATAATATATCATAATATAAATTCAAAGCTCTTTACAGAATATCCATATCATAATATAATATAAATTGAAAGCTTCCAAAAAAATTCAGATACTTCTATAATTATATTGAAGTTCAAAGTTTAAAAATAGACTCAAAATCATTTAATAATTTTAAAAGTGGATTTAAGATGTAGTGATCAACAGATTCTAATTCGGCTCTAGTGGCTTTGATATATAATTATTATAGAATTCAATATTCAGAGATCCAAATTGATAGTTTGATATACATCTATTAGGAAATTTAATTAGATTTAAGTTGATATACAAAGAATTCAGAGATAAATTAAAAGTGGCAGTTTTTTCTTTTTTAAGGGATATTTTCTATTTATTTTTGTTAGTAATCCAGTTAAAACTTGTTGGATCTGCAGATTTGCAGATTTGAGTGGTAGATTTATACATTTATAAATGCAATTTAAAAAACATAAAATTGTCATTTCATCCAAATTTATATTGCCGACAAAAAAAACCAAACCAACTCCTTAGTCTAAAAGTTCTACTTTTTAACTCTATATAAAGAAAATGAGATAAAAAAAAAGAAAACTGCATTTTCTACACCATCCAAATGTGACCACCAATAATTATTCTATGCCCACACCATTCAAAAGTGATATTTTAATAAAATAATAAAAGAAAAAATGCTAAAGATTACATTTGGATTTTAATCTTATTCCTGGTTTTCTAAGATACGGAGAATATTCCAAATTCACTAAATCTTGGTTGTCCATACAATATTTATTATTCAAATAACCTTTATTCTAAAAACCCATTTCTAATATAAAGAAGCTTATAATCATAATTAATATATTTTTTTAAACTACAAATTTATTAATCAAAATTGGACAACATCTTCTTTTATTTTTCTAAATATATTATTATTTTTTACTTAAACATAAAACAACGCACTAAAAAATCAATCTTTTCAAATTTATTAATCAAAATTCCAGAACATCTTCTTTTATTTTTTAAAGTATATATTATTATTATTTACTTAAACATAAAACAACCCACTAAAAATTCAATCTTTTCATTAAAGCAAGTATTTTTTTATTAAGGTTACATGTTTTGCATACCTTCGTTAAAAAAGTTATGAAAAATTTATATAAAATATAATTAATTAAAGATGTGATACGAAGTCATATTGTATCTGATCACCTTTTCTATTCGTCAAAGAGTTACATATTTGTGTATTCTGGTCGGTAAGTGGGGATGGGGAAATATGAGATAAAATGTATGGCTTGCCTGTGTTGGACACACCGACTACACTAAGAGAGGGGGTGAAAAGTGTAGGGCTCTTTTTCCCAAAACTCCTTAGTTAACAATCACCATTAACTCATTACTCATTGTTGTCATTTATAACCAGTTAAATGTCAACACATATCAGTAACATATCATCAACAAGTCATCACCACTAGGAACACAAAGAACACAAGATGTATGTACAATTTTATTTTTATTACGGACTACAATCCTTGGGGTTTTTCAGCAACAACTTAATAGAGTACAACTCTACAAGAGAACCAACTCTATAATGCAAGACTCAGCTTACACCTTCAACACCAACTGAGATGATGCAACAATCCTCAATAGATATCAATCTGTACCATACACAAGTGCATCAACCATGCACCAACCTATGCCAAACAACCTGTAATCAACATGTACCATAAACAAGTGCATCCAACCATGTACCAAGTATATACCAATCATGTTTCAACTACTCATCAATAGTGACTCATCAACTATACACCTCATGTATGTGCCAACTCATCAACTGTTTGTCTCATCCATGACTAGTTTTGGATTAGTCAACAACCCTAACTTGAAATAATCATAACTTTGTACCTGTAATGAATAAAGATCTAAAAATGATATACAATGTTCTTTAGTGTGTTTTATGCAATTCCTCCAGGTGTCACTACTTGGAACCTCTCAAAAAAAGAGTTATGGAAAAAATGGCATACTTTGCTGAATTCTAGCTTATTCTAGAGAGAGACCTTGTAGAGTGTGCCCCGCATGGAATATTTTTTGAATAGATCTGAAATTGTTACAAAACATACTACAGACTATAATCTAACCAGCACAATTGGTCTCACTGAATTTGGATCTGTAATGAAGAATTTATGACATTTTTACCTGAAACACCTGTTTTAGACTAGTTTCACAACTAGCCACAAACCCTTTTTTCCACGGAGTGTATCTCCAAAAATACAACGACCCACAAGCCAAATTTTTTACCACAAATAATTGGATATGTTTCCTCAATGGCATATCAATATCACGGTCTGAATCATTATAGAAAGAAATTTATTGCGAAAATGGTGAGATGACCTGTAAATAACATACCTTAGAAAGCATCATGAAAAGAATTTATCCTTCTTTGAATTCCGGCCCTCTTTTCTTCACCTTCCCTCTAAAATTCGTCTTAGATATCCTTTGGTTACCTTATTCACCTATATATATTCAATATGCTCAAGTGTTCGACACCAAAAATGCTTAAGAAGCTCTCACAAGGAGCTCTCCATCAATACTCCAAAATATATTATCACAAGAAGCTCTCCATTGATCCACAAAAAAAGATGATCTACAAGAGACCATTGTTATCTTCTTTATACTTTCATCCTCTAAGTCACTTAACCCATTTCTAGGTCACTTAACCTATTTTCCTTATTTTAGGGTTAACCACTTTTCATAAATAGAAAGTTCTCCAATACTTTATCATTTAAATATTCCTTCTTGATTTTGTCACCTTA
>SNQJ01S0122442.1:39693-58543 GCA_010110895.2 Picea sitchensis | reverse complement strand
TTCCAATGATTCGCATATCCGATTTAATGCAGAGATTAACATCAATATCATCATAACAATCCATTGAATGCAGTTTGTAAAAGAAAGTGCAGAAAACCAATTTTGAATGGTTGTTCACTTTTCATTTGGAGGGTCTCTGGTTACAATGTTTACACTTAACTGAATCTTACAATCATTGTCTTATTCATATCTATTTCAAACTACACATTCTCATTAAAAGGCTTTTTGTTCTCTAAAAGCTTAGAGGAAACCAATCTCTATCAATGTGGGTTTCTTCTTCTTCTCTAAGACATGAATCTAACTCTAACTCATGCTACAACTCAGAATTTGACTTTGGCTATGGATTACAATGGTGATTCTCTAGATCTAGATCTAGTTAGTGACTCACTTGTTCCCACAATGCACAAGTTTGCACATTTACTCTTATCTCCCAACAATTATCAAATTTGAACTCTTTAATCTGAATTAAATCTCATCTTCAACATGGAAGTCTCTTTCATTCTCAAATTTGGAGATGGTCCATCTTGGTAGTGCATAAAATCGAAGTCAAATTTTGGTATGTACTTGTTCAATGAAATCTAGGTAACTATGTCATCATGCAACAACCCCATGAAAATAAGTGTGGCATGCTTGCTTCCTAGCATGTAAATAGTTCTTTGCATCAAACTTTGCAATTTGCAATTCATCAATTAGAATTCTTTCATTCCTTTTCTCAACAAGAGACATGTATTTCTTTGTTCAAGCAATGTATGAGTGCTTCACTCTTGCACTTTTTATCACCATGGACAAGGAATCAAATGCATTGAATTTAGTCTTGCATGCCCCTACATGCTAGCTATAGGGGACTTGATCATTGGTAAGTTGGTTCACGTGCTCGTGATCATTCTTCAACCATTTTGAAATGAATGAAACATCAATGCATGCTTGAGATCCTTCTTTGTGTTTAAGAGAAACTTGCCTACAAATATTTAAGTCCTCTCACTGAGTCAATGGCAGAAATGATAGAATACTATGTATTTACCCTAGATTTGAAACATGCACACTCAAATTATGCTAAGAAAAGAGGAGAGAATGTCATACCTTTTTAGGATGGTTGTTTTATTGTGATCCTTTGTGGCAAAGCTCCCAAGATACATCCCCTAACATCTTCTTCAAATTGTCATCTACACATAAGAAAACAAACACACACTTCTCAAGTCCATGGCATAAAGAGGAAACTTGTATGAAATCATATATAATCTAATTTCTCAAGGGAAACTAAATCTACCAATACTTGAACATGAAGGGAAAAAACATTGGAGGGGGAAATAACAAGTAATACCTTGATATATTGTTACTGCACTCCCCAACTCCGAGCTCTAGGTTTCATCGACATGAAGATGCTCAAACTCTAGATTCATCTCCCCCATTCCCTTGATTTGGTCTCTTCTTACAAAAATTTAGAAGAGACTGGAGATCGGCTTCATGGCATGTAAACTAAGCATTTACAAGTCATGCACAAGTTCAATTCTCAATTATGAGTGTTTGCAAATCCATTATGATTTTTTTTTCTCAAATATGATTTTTTTTATTTCCATGCTTAATTATGAGTTTTTTTTTTCTAAATTATTTCTCAATTTTCCTCAATTATGAAACAATTGTTATTTTATAATTATGAAATTGTTATGAAATAATTGTGACATAATTATTTCCTTATGAAATAATCAATTTTTTTTTTTATCAATTATGTAATTTCATCCTCATAACATCTAATAACATTCTTGAAATTCCTATGGTGGAAAATACAAGTATAACAAATGCTCCCTTATGTATGAGGTCATAAGAGGAACTGATTATTGAAATATATTATGAAAGAACATGGTGATGAGTGGCTTAAACAAGGAGCTTGCAGATCAAGGAACTAGGAAGTACCTGCAAACTGACATCAACCGATTATATATATAGATCACCCCCAAGGAAATCATACCCATCCTTGGATGTATGAAAAGCATGGCTGCCAACACAATACACTACAGATCTATAAAATGATATGCAAGACCAGGGCTATAAAAAGTACAAAGTGGATCCATGTCATATAAAAGATCATAGCCATGAGGAAATAAAATGTGGATCTATGTCATAGTATATATCAGGGATACATCTAGCACAAATAGGAGTACCATTGTGGTATCCAAAGTACTCATACAATAGTGATATAGTCGAGTACATATTGGGAAGGGTAGCATAAGTGGAGAATTCCTAACCCACAGTCTTCAATCCAACCACATCGATGGTACAAATATACAACATGTGAATGAATAAGTTGATGTCGAGCATGGTAGAAACTATCTAATTACCAAGACATTGATGAACACCATCACGAGGGGATCCACCAATATTGAAAATGGACCCCAAGGTATCTAGTACAATCTAGAAAGTGTTAATAGAGGATGTGATGTCGAACACTTGTAGAATCAATCAATTAGGGGTCAATGAGGTAAACCCACTATCGATTGCGAGGAAGCTTATCACCAATGACAACAAGTTCTAAGGAACTAACTGGTTTCTAGATCTATTCCCTAGATATTGTGATGGTGTCGATAGGAATATATCTATTGAAGGAGGGAATTAATGTATCCCCCATCAATAGATGTGAAACTATAACCAAGAGAGTACGTGAAGAGATAAATCACAAAGTACAATTGACACAAGGATGACTGACATGAAAGGTCAACAAGATGACAGAATGGATGACTCGAGCTTCACTTCCCTTGAACATATAACACAACATACTTATGACTTGGTAGAACTGACTCAAGAGGAACATCAATATAGTGCGTCAACACATAAGGCACTGAAGCACTCTCCATAGTGACTGAAAGAGTAACCACTGGGTGGAATAAATGACTCATAATAATGGTATGGCTCTTAGGAAATCTATGACCAAACTGTGAGACAATGACGTAAACATGGGCCATTTTCAAAGGTTACCATGATTGACAACTACCACTTAACCTAATGCAAATCAAGGCTCCCCCATCCCCTCTCCCCACCTATTTTTTATTTTTTTATTTTTTAGTGTCTTTTTCATGTTTTTTATGAGAATGAAAAATATATTATTTTAAACCGAAACTATGGATGACAAGGACTCAAAAGTTTGTGCTCTATTCAAAGGTGACATGGTTGCTGCCAATATGAGATAATATTCTTTTCTCGCTCATATTTTTTTGTTTTTTCATAGACAAATGAATGTTATGATACAAGAGAGGAAACGAGTGTTGCGAGTAAGCAACTAGTTCCAAACAATGGAACATACCTATGATCAATGTAAGGAAGTGCATGCAAGGCATGGACACTCAAGGGGAATGTTTCCTCTTAGGGTATAGGGTGTTAAGTTGCAAAGGATATAAACAAGGCCCTGCTTGGCTAGTGATGCAAATTGCTAAGGTAATAGGCTTATAGAGAAAAAGTGGGAACCGACAATAGGATCAACACTGCAATAAGGAAAATGGAATGCAATTACAACTTAACTCCAAAGAATGTAATTTTTCGTAAATTTAATCCCCTAGGCCCGAAAAAAGTATAAAACAATACCTAGGAGAACTCTTCTAGCCACTAGTGACTAGAGTATTCCTTTTTCGAAATTAGTCTACTTGGTCCGAAAAAGGGTTCAACTTACACCAAATAGACATCCTTTCAAAGTCATTTAATGAATGCGAAAGAGACAAGTTCACTCGATAATCTTTTTTCTTTTTATAGAGTCGGAAAAGAGCTTAACTAAGACATGGTGATGCTTTTCTAAGCATCATATCATGGGGGAGGCCAAGGTGATCCGGATTTGGGAGCGGAACGAACTGATTAATAGACTGAATACAATAAACACAAAGATATGAAGAATACAAATATCTAGTGAACAATATCTTCTATTAAATAATGAAATAGGTTGAAACTGTAAAACAACAGGATTGGAACACTTGCTCGAATGGTGGTAGCTATCTCTGAGAAGAGATGTGGTTGCTACATGCATCCGTCTGAGAAGAATGGATTACAATGAGGCTCCAGAGGCCTTTTTGATATTACTCATGAATGTCAAAACCCTAGACATCCAAAAACCTAACCCTAGAAGGTGAAACACCAAAAGTCATGTGGGCTCTATGGGTAAGTTAGTGTAATTTGGTACCTCAACTTCCCAGGGTCGTAAAGTTTGCATACGACCTCTGTTTTAGGTGCGTGATAGCCCATTGGAAAGTTATTTCAGAGAAATACACATTCTGTCGTCAAACTCTAACTTCATCTACAGTTTGACTGTGGCGAGGCAAAAAAACAATGTTTAGGGCCCCAAAACATCCCTAGAAGTACAACAAGATGTGTTGACATGAAAACATGCAAAATAATCCAGTTGGATTAGGCGAGAGGCCACCTGTATCCACCTGGAGGATGTGTGAGGCTTCAAACAACTTTAGAAGTGTAGAACCCACAATTACAAAGCAGTACAGAAGAACGTGTTGAACAAAAAACAGACACAGGGAGCCAGTTGGAATAGGTGGGTGGCCACCAATATCCACTTGGATCAATCCTCCCACCTTAGGAAGCAATGGTCTCCATTGCATTGAGTTCCCCCATCAGGTGAGGAAACTTAAGCTAGATTTGGCCCCGGGTGAGCCACTTGCCTTGGTGTAGGAGTTTCCCTGCCTTGACAACTCGATAAATCTGGATCCGCTACTGGGGAGTGTCCTTGACTTGTGTGTCCATTATCTAATAAATGGATGTGTGTTCCATGTAGTCAGGTCGAGCTCTGTTTGTGTCAGTTGTTCTACGATCTCGGAGGTGTCCAATAATGGGGTAAAATATGGTCGAAGGAGGTCCACATTGAATACTGGATGCAGACCAAGGAAGGGTGGAGTGTTGAGATGAAAAGCATTGCTACCCATAGCCTTGGTGATAGGATAAGGCCCATAACGAAGTGGGAAAATCTTCCGATGGGGCCCAGTGAGACGCTCCTTCTGCAAATGCAACCAGAATTTGTTGCCAACCTGAAACTGGTGTGGTAACCTGTGTTGATCATGGCGTTGCTTGTAGTTAGCATTGGATTTATGAAAAATCTCCTGGACTTGTTGGCAGATGTGTTGAATCCTCTCAATGAATCTGGTGGCTTTGTCGATCGCAGACTGATCGGGGGAAGAGTCTGTCTGTGCCGTGGAAAGAGGAAGTGCAACATCAATGGGTCCCAAGGGTTGGAATCCCAGACCCACCTGAAATGGGCTATGGTCAGTGGAACTATGGAGATCCCCGTTGTAATTGTGTTGGACATATGGGAGACTCTCATCCCATGTACGTGGATGATTAGAATTGTACATGTGCATGATGTGCACAATCATCTGATTGATGACCTATGTTTGGCCATCGATTTGGGGGTGGAAAACAATGTATTTTGTGAGCTTGGTGTCCAACAGAGACCAGAGACTTGACCAAAAGGTGTTGAGGAACCTGTTGTCTCGGTTGAAGATGATGGTCTGTGGTATCCCAAAGTGGACCCACACTCGTTCGAAGAAGATCTTAGTAGTATCTATCATTGTGACATTCTTCTTACAGGATGTGAGGATTTTCGTCTTCAATAACCGATTAACGACCACAAACACACAATCATTTCCTTGCTTGGTGGACGACAAGCCAGACATGTAATCCATTGAGATGGATTCCCAAGGCTTCTTGGGAATAGGAAGAGGGGTGTATAAGCCTTTATTCTTGATGGTTGGCTTGGAAATGTCACAGGCAGTGAAAGATATGATATACTTGTTGACGTCTTGTCGAAGTTTTGACGAATAAAAATGTTTCTAAAGAATGACCACATTTTTATCCACAATAAAATGTCCTACCACCCGACTGTAGTGGGCTTCCTCAATTAGTTTTGCACGCTCTCTTTTAGGAACACAAAGATGGCCTAGGTGGCATAAGAGTTTGTCATGAATGTGAAAATCAGTGAGAATTGTGCTTGTACCCAAGAGATGATAGGTGGTGGCGAAGTCTAGATCTTGTTGATAAAGGTTGGGCCACTCAGATGCTTCATGTCCACGGGAATGGAGCACAGAGGTGAGTGCAGCCACAAGAGGCTGACTGAGGCAGTCAACGACACGATTGGAGATACATGTCTTATACTTTATATTGAGATGGAACTGTTGCAGGAAGGTGGACCAATTTTGATGGCGGTCGTTATGCAATTTCCCTTGTGTCTGTATGAACTGCAGAGGATTTTTGTCAGTGTGTATGATCGTCTATTTCCCCAGAATGTAATGTTTCCATTGACGAAAGGATTTTACAATGGAATACATTTCCTTGTCATAGGTGGGGTATTTTTGGATAGTATCAGAGAGTGTGTCACTATGGTATGCCACCGGATGCCCGTGTTGAGTGAGAACTTCACCCACAGCATAGTCAGATGCATCAGTCTCAATCTTGAATGGTTGTTGTAGATCATGCAAGGAGAGTACTAGAGTTGAGCACAAGTGATGCTTAAGATCATAGAATGCTCGTTGTTTCTCATTTCCCCACATGAACTTGGCCCTACCATCGCCCTTGGTCACCTGGCCGAGGGCCCATGCAATATGGGAGTATCCCAACACGAACCTTCGGTAGAAGTTGGCTAGTCCCAAAAATCTCCGAAGCTTGATTAGTGTGGTCGGGGCTGACTAATCACGGATGAATTGGATCTTAGTTGGATCAAAATGTATCCCATTCTCATACACATTGTAGCGCAAGTATTGGACCCTATTCATTCCAAAAGAGAATTTTTCCAAGTTGGCATAAAACTTGTGTTGGCGTGGAATGGTCAAAACCTGTTGAATATGTCACATGTGCTCCTCCCACGTTCTGTTGAATATGAGGATGTCATCCAAATATACTACCACAAAGGAGTTGGTGAAGGGTCTCAACACATCATCCATCAACCTCATGAAAGTGGTTGGTGCATTTGTTAAGACAAAGGGCATGACTAGCCATTTGTAGAGACCTTCTTTAGACTTGGAGGTTGTCTTCCATACATCAGTTAGTTCGATGGGAACCTAGTGGTAGTGAGACTTTAGGTCAATATTGTTGAAGAACTTTTCCCCCTTGAGTTGGTCAAGAAGGTCATCAATCCTGGGAATGGGGTAGCGGTTCTTGACTGTGATTTTGTTTAAGGCTCTGTAATCAATGCAGAGTCACCAAGTCCCGTCCTTCTTCTGCACCAGTACAATCAGGCTTTCGTAAGGGGAGGAGTTGGGTCTGATGTGCCCCTTTTTAAGAAGCTCTCGGATTTGACGTCTGATTTTGTCATTCTCCATCAGCGAGCGCCAATAGACTGGTCCATTAGGTAGAGGTGCGTTGGGGGTTAGATCAATTGGATACTTGACTTGCCAGTGTGTCAGTACGCTTGTAGGTGATGAGAAGATGTCTCTGTATTCTTCCACGATCCCATCCACTTTATTCTACTGCAAAGAGAGACGTTGTGTAGAGGCCATGGATGTGGCGATGCCCTTCTTCTTACTGTGAGAACGGATCACAAAGAAGATGAACTTCTCGGTCTGTGAAATGACCTTACTGTATTTCTTAGCAGAGATTAAAGAAATAGAAATAGGCGACGCTACCTCTTGGATCCTGTACAATTGTCCACCCAAAGCAATAATAACATTGCGGGGTCTAGACTCATACACAGCATGACACTTCCATAAATATGGTTGTCCTAAAAGAACATAAAAAACTTAAAGCGGAACAATATCACACAGTACCTTATATTTGAAAGGCTTGATGTCGTAGAGAAGACGACATTGTTGGCTGACACATAGATCTCTTCCTTGGCAAATCTAGTCGATGGTGTAGGGCTGAAGGTGTGGTGTCATTGGAAGGTCCAACCGCTTGATGACCTCTGTTGAAATCAGGTTCTTTTGACTGTCGCTATCGACAATGAAATGAAGCAGAGCCCCCTTGATCCACATCTGTGAGTGAAAGAGGCATTCCCATTCCTATGGTTCTTCTGGTTCACTTGGTCAGACTTTGGTGGTAGCGACAGTGGCACTGGGTTCAACATCGATAATTCACTTCCCTCCTTTAGGATTTGACTCGGAATCTGAATCATCCTTTAACTCGGAAGCCTTCAACTAGGCTACAAAGGACTGCTTGGAGCGACATTCTTTGGTGTTGTGCCAAGGACTTTTATGGTACTCACACCATTTATTTGTGTCCTTCTTCATCTTCTCATTTCCCTTCTTGTGTTGCGTCTTGGACTGGTTGTCCTGAGGGTGACCATATCGACTTGGTCCCTTGTTGTGTGGGTTGGGGCTGCCTTTTCCCTGCTTCAACTGTGAGGAGTTTACAGATCCAAACTCTTGCCTTTTATTCTTAAATTTATGCTCGATCTTGACAACGTATCTATAAGCCATGCCCAATGAGGCGATGTCCAGGAAATCCATTTCTGTTTGAATGTATCTATGCAAACAACCGCGATATTTGAGCACCAGATGACGCTCAGAGTCTTTGATACCAAATTTGGTGCGTAGGGTATGAAAAATATTGGTGAAATATGGTACCGTCTAGTCCCTTTCTTGACGTAGGGTGGTCCATCTAGTGTACTAGTCCTCGTAGCTTCCAACAGGGTAGTATTGTTCTTTAATGGCATCCTGGAAGGAATCCCATGTAGGGCCCCCCAAAAACATTTTATATTCCTCCACGACCCTTTTCTCAGAGTAAGTATCCCACTGGTGTTTAACATGGGGAACGACCTTGAGGAGTGAAAAAGTGATCTTTTCCCTATCGGAAAATTGTGGACCAAAAAATATCCTTCGAGAAGATTCAACCATTTATCTATAACATCCGCATCTATCGGTCCTTTAAATAATGGAATATCAAAATTTAAATGTACCTTGAAGGGGGTTTCATGGACGCTTGATGAAGATGCTTCTCTTGTGGGTAGTCACCGAAGGATTTGCGCGAAGTTGTCCATCATTTCGTTCCTTTGTTGTGCGAGGGCTTCCTCGAGCAAAATTTTAATAGGATCTCCTACTCTATCATATTTCTTTTCGTCCCCCATGGGTTGTTGTTGGGATTGACGCGACCGATCTTGTAATGGCTCGATTGATTCGAGTCCCAACTTCTTGTACCCAGATCTTGTTAGGGACATGCACGGAGAAACATAAATGAAGAGAAGACCACTCTGATACCACTGATCCAGATTTATGAGCGGAACGAACTGATTAACAGAATGAATACAATAAACATAGAGATATGAATAATAACACAAATATCCAGTGAACAATATCTTCTATTAAATAATGAAATAGGCTGAAACTGTAAAACTGCAGAACTGAAACACTTGCTCGAATGGTGGTAGCTATCTATGAGAAGAGATATGGCTTCTATGCGCATCTGTCTGGGCATAATGGATTACAATGAGGCTCCAGAGGCCTTGTGTATATTACTCATGAATGCCAAAACCTTAAACATCCAAAAAACTAACCCTAGAAGGTGAAACGCTAAAAGTCATGTGGGCCCTATGGGTAAGTTGGTGTAATTTGGTACCTCAACTTCCAAGGGTCGTAATGTTTGCATACGACTTTCGTTTTAGGCGCGTGATAGCTCGTTGGAAAGGTCTTTCAAAGAAATACACATTTTTCCATCAAACTCCGACTTTGTCTATAGTTTGACTGTGGTGAGCCAAAAAAACAACGTTTAGGGCCCCAAAACGGCCCTAGAAGTACAACAAGATGTTTTGACATGAAAACATACAAAATAAACCAGTTGGATTAGGTGAGAGGCCACCCGTATCCACCTAGAGGATGTGTGGGGCTTCAGACATCCCCAGAAGTGTAGAACCCACAATTACAAAGAAGTACATAAGAACGTGTTGAACAAAAAATGAACACGAGGAGCCAGTTGGAATAGGTGGGTGGACACCAATATCCACCTGGATCATAGGGCTCCCATGAAGGACTTCTGTGTCAACAACTCCCAGATAGCTGACATAAGCTTGGGAAAACCCAAAACTTTCCAAGTCGAGGAGGATAAAATATTTGCAGAGGATCCTTGCAGAGAAGGAAGCCGATGCTCTACAAGATCATTCCAATCAAAGAGTGGAATGCTCCCTTTTTCGGAAGGTACATGACTAGAAATGCTAAGGACATGGTCGAAATATGCTTCACCCCCAAAAAGAATATTTTGATTGACGGAATATTGCGTTGGCAATGTCTCTTAGACTTGTCACCCTCGAAGAGAAGAGTGTGATCGGTTGAAGATTGCATTGGCACGACAACTTATTCAACCGTTGGTTGAATAGGATGCGAGACAACAAGGTCAAGAGATGCATCACCCCAAAAAACAGGAGTGGTGTCAGCCGAAGATTGCATCGACATGATCGATGGTTGAACAAGATGCGAGAAAACATGGTCAAGAGACACATCACCCCCCAAAACAAGAGTGGTGTTAGCCAAAGATTGCATCATCACAACCATTGTATCAACCAAAGAAGAATTAGAATGTTGGGAAACCAAAGACGACTTAGAACCCGAAGGGATATTAAGAAATGACTGTGCTTCTTGCACCATGGCAGTAGCAGGGAACAAACGAGTTAGGTGACCTCCTTTGCAAAGTATACAAAGGAACTTGGGCTTACTTCCTATACGTCTAGGATTATCAATTGTATTAATGCTCCTAACATGACTTGTAGTGGTTGGTGACATACTCCTAGCATGAATTGTAGAGGCTAGTAGCTCATATCCAACATGATTTGCAGAGGTTGGTGATGAATCCCCAACATGACTAGCATAGGTTGGTTGCATGTCTTCAACATGAATTGTAGAGGTTGTTGACCTATCTCCAACATGACTAGAAGAGGTTGGTGATATAATTCTAGTATGAATCGCAGTGACTGGACTTGTGTTTCAAGCATGACTGGCGGTGACTAGTTGCGGCATTTGAGACCAACGTTCTGAGAAAGACTGTTTTTGATAAATTGCAGGCTAGGAAGGGTTCTGGTATACACCATGGCCCTATCTGACAGGATAGTATCCTCCTTCGTACTGATTCATAACGGGTTTTAACGAAATCGTCACCAAGGAATCCACTTGCGAAGAGAAAGCGACATGACAAGGGTTACTCAGGTGAGGATATATGTTTCCCCCAAACGAAGGAACTTCATGAAGGGGGTTTCCCATACTATAAAATTGACTCCTCCTGGATGAAACACCATGTGACAAACGGAGGTCCACCATGAGAAAAGTGTTCATAAGAATCAACATAGAGGAAGAAGGATATATGGACGAGATGTAGTAAGTAGAATGAACACCCATTTGAGCACTTGCTCTTGGAAAAGTGAAGCTAGGATTGGATCCATAGGAAGGAATATTCCAACCTCCTACCGTAAGAGTTGGTTGAGGGATATGACTCCCACCAAACGAAAAGGGAAAATAATGAGGCATCATGCCTCCAAACCCAAAACTAGGATTCACATAAGGTGATGAGACAGAGGGTAGAAAATGTGAAGACAAGTTTGGCCTGCCAAGAGAAAGAAGATTAGAGGCCCAAGGTATTGCCTAAGTATCATGGTTCGACGTACCACTGAGAAATACAAAAGGATTCGTCCCCGAGGAACGAGAAAATACCATGGGTTAGGTAGTGCTAATTGAGGGAGTTGTGGGGGCTCCACTAACCATAGAAATGAAAACTCATGATGCAATACAAAATCCTAAGGCCAACTAATAATTATAGAGCACACTAAAGTAAAGAAAAAATGACAATGTACACAAACAAAATATAGTGGCTGAAAAGGGGCCTCCCTCAATAGAGTAGGTATGTCTCACCCAAGAGGGGCCTGAGACTCCCTTAAAAATATTGGAGGTATTAGAATGAGTTATAAGGCCCTTGTGGGCTTAACAACGCAGTCGGTTAGATCCCCCCAGAGAGGTAATCCTCCATAAAGGCTGTGTGTTGTCCGAACCTTATCTAACTCAAGGTACCTGCCAAATAATCTCTGCAAGTAACCTATGTGGTTACCTATGTCAAGCAACTAAAGCCACTATGATATAACCAATGCGCAAGAGAATAGTCGTAAGTCAGGTCCACCATATGGGCAAGGTAACTGTTACACCTCAAAATTACTCACTTCGCAAGTGTCGCAAGTGTCGTCATTTCAAGTGTCGCAAGTGTCACATCTTGACCGCAAGTGTATAAGTGTTGCTGACATCATACCGCCTTCTTGCCTATGTCATGCCTCCAACACCATGACAGGGACACTTAGGACACCTCAAAGTTTAGTTATGAAGAGGAGGAATTAGTTTACTAGAAGTACTGGTTTCTTGCCATTAAGAGAAACACTAAAAAATGAGTTTCAGAGAGGAGCGCTCCCCCATACACTGTTAGGGAACGTTATAACACTCTGTACACCCTTTTGGGGGAGTGTTATAACACCAGTGCTTGCTTTCCTTCTCTTGGGGAGCGCTATAACGCTGTGATGCCCCTTTTGGAGGAGCACTACCTATTCTAGGTGAAAATTGGTTTGTTGAGAAGAATGAGGGAAAGATCCCCTCAATATCTAAAGGCAGTTGGATTCGAATCCTTGGTCAAGCCATGATCTTAGGGCAGATCCATAACTAAAGGAGGAAAATCCTCAACTTACCCCAAAGATATCTCAAGTGGTTGGGCCTCTCCAAGCCTATTTAAATAGGCCTTCTCATGGTGAAAGGAGGGGAAAAAGTATTGTGAAGCATCCAACCTATGATCTCATGAAGAAGGTGTCTTTCGGAACATCAACATTCAGTGTGTGGACTGTTTGAGCAAGGGTTTGGACGAGGAAGGCTTGGTGAAGCTGCTACATTCAAATCTATGGATGTAAGAATTCTTCGTTGTTGTTCTCTTTAATATAATATGCTTGGCCTGTTTCTTTCAAATCTTTGTTTGATCTCACATGAATTTATCTCTAATAGATAGATCTATTTCGAACTAATCTCAGTAGAGTAGGAAGTTGTTTGTACTTTTGTTTGTCTACAGGGATTATAGAGAAGCGTAAGATTGGAGCTCAACTCGGACCGTGCAGGGACAAACACCGGTAAAAGGTACTTCTTTTCTCCTTCCTCCTCACACATTAGTTTATCTAGATCTAAAAGGAAGTTAGTGTCCATGATAAGCATCTTATGTCTTAAGAGTTAAGAGTCTAGCTCTCAAGAGGAGATCTACCTGTCTGCAGGGAGATTTTCCTTCAACAGAAATTGGTGACTCCACTGGGGATCGAATCAAAACTTTCAGTTTTGGTTTTACTCACGGACCTTGTCTTAACCTTTGTTCTTTTTAGACCTTGTTCACCCCATATGTTTGATTTCATATGCTGATTGACTCCTTACCCCATCACATTCATTTTGACTGCCAAAGTTTGACTGAAATTTTGGGTTTTTTGGACAATTTTGTGAGCTGTGGAAGCCTGACGCTCCCCTACCTTGTTATCAGGGCACCAACACTCCCTGAAGGCCTTAGACGGAGCATTATAAATATCTGGTGCCCCTTACCCCAGAGCGCCAACCTCTCTTTGCAAAAAAAAAAATCCTTTCCAGAATTGTCTTTTCTGAAGACTAGTCTCTGTTTTTTCACTTGCTGATCTTCTTTGTGATTCAATGCTTCTTCCTATTGACCTTTGACATCCTTCCTTCTGAGAAGTAAGAAATTTTCTGTTCAGATTTTGTGGCCTTCTTCCTTATTTTCATTTTTTCTACTGTTGAGAACTTGGAATCAATCCACTGCTTTCTTCTCTGTTATCCGACTGAGCGGGAACTCTGGTGAAGGGCATCAGAAATCTGTGAATCATCTTATTTGGTTTTTTGAGGTCATCTTTCTTAAAAATCTCTCTTTTGTGTGAATTGATTGATTTTCTTTGTTATCTTTTGTTTTATTTTTGCTTCTTGTTTCAATCATAGCAAGAGGGTGTGTTGTTTGTGCGAAATCTGCTTATGCTTGTCTGAATCTCCTTGATCTGAAAGGATAGTTAGCAAGAGAATTTTTTGCATTGAATTAATTATCATTCACATACAAACAACAAATATACATATCATTGATTGGTTTGCATATTAGAAGGCATTTCTGAAATGTTTCAGCATTACATTGAATTCGATTGAGGACATTCCATATTAGTGTTTGATAGTGAAAACGATTCTTTCTCTTTCCCTTAAATATGAGTTCATTGAAAATAAATGATTGCTTATCATATTTTATGCATCTTTTTGGGAATTGAGTCATCATTACATCAGTTTCACTTTCATACACCCTTTGAGTAAAGAACAACTATAAAAAGAAACGCTAATTAAAAATTATCTAGAACACTTTTATTTTTAGGATCTTCCACCAACAGTAGACTAGGGTTAGCACTTTGGATTAGGCTGTGAGTACAACTCTCCAAAGTTTTCAAAACAAACATTAGCATCCTGAGCTAGGGAGAGTCAAATCCAATTGTCGCATCAGTTTTCTAGGATCCCCCTCTCACATAGGGGTTACACACGAGGTCGTATTCGGGCGAATTATGGAGATTATCCCTTCGTGGTTCAAATTTTTGTAGTGCCTGGATCGTATATTGGGGGTCACTTGGAGGTATACCCACGATTATGTGTGGGAGCCTCTCGGGTTGATTTCAGACTTGTTATCCTGCCCATACATTTCGGATCGGACTGTCGACTCTACCTGCCCAGGGACTCACTGCGAATTGGTGTCTTTAGTTTCCATAATCTTTAGGTACTTACACAAGGTGACAGTGAAGGGAAGTCTCATTGTACCTGGAATAGACATTGGTCAAACTCACTCGGGCTCCTTGGAGGGTAAATCCACAATTACTGCGTGGAAGCTTGCACCAAGGTGAAATTCCGTTAAGCAGGTCACCATTGTAACTATTCCACCATATCCTAGCCCCTTCTCGCCTTGATCACGCGACGTTGGATTTCATCACCAACTAGTACGATCATCGAGAGAAGTTTTGTTTACTTGGTTGATTCCTAGATTTTATTAGCGTATGCTATTTCTTTTTGTTAGTTGGCCCTAGATTTTCAGTGTGTTCTGTTATTCTCCACAATTGAGCCCGTAGATGATAAAGGTCTTCGCCAATCACATAGGATGCAAGGGCTTCCTCCGGAAGGCTATCAACCCTTACCTCCTAACCCTCTAGAAGACAACTACTGTAGAGAGGTAGAAAATCAATCCGACGTTGGAAGTGTTATTGATCCTCCGTTAGATAACTCAGAAGGCACTTTAGTTACGATTGAAAATCCCACTACATATGTGTCGGTAACCCCTCTCGAACCTCTTTTGGTTCGTTTAGACTCCCTTGGGAACATCATAAATGAAGAGGTCCCACGATTACCAGAGAGGATTTTTACCGAAACATATATGGGATCCACAGAACCAATCTTTGGTGATGAGTATAGGAATCCTGCGCGTCCTAGCACTATAGTAGATACCAATCCCACACCTTCTCGTTCTATATGGAGGACTTCATCGGGACGCAATCTCTATGAACATTTCGAATCCTTTCGACAACCTTTTCATCTTCATGACTCTCCCAGTGAGACAGGACCATCCGGTCAAACCCTGAATCACCTGGTCGATCAGGTTATTAACCCTACTGTTACACCAACACAAGTCCATCCTAATGCTGGACTCATCACCTCTTCTCATCCCCAAGGCACTTCAATCTCTACCCCCGTTTCTACAAGCTTTTACTCTACATCTCCTCATGTTCCACACGATCCTGCTGGGACATCTTTTTAGCTGAGAATGAAAACCCTTGCTAGCCCAACACAACCGGCTAGAGGGAAACCACCATCTAACGAACCTTTCTCTCCTAGAGGACTACCTTTCCATGGAGGGCCTACCCCTCCCGGGGGACAACCCCCTTTTCATGCTCCTCCTGGAGGGCAACCTCCATTTGTCAGTCATTCCCCGGTCGTTAATCCATCGCTGGCAGGGGGGAAACCTTCGTTTATTGGAAACCCTTCACAATCCTGGGGAGTATCTTCAGGAGGCACTTTCATTCAAACCCACATTGGGGGGCACTCATCTCATAATCCACTAGGAGGGTTATCAAATCTTGTTCCTTTCGGAACATCTTACGGACAATCTTATCCGGGCGGAATCCCAAACACCACCTGGAGTTCTTCGGGACCATAGTCTTATCCTCCTCATGGGTCTAGTGTGTATCCACCTCCAGGATCTACTCCTTACCATTCTCAAGGGAAAAATGTTTATCCTCCTCATGGGCAAGCAAATCACTCGGCCTATAATTCTTAGAACCCACCGGGTTATGCAAATGTTTCTCATCCATCATCGAATCCTTCTTATCCTGGCCAACAAAAACCGTATGTAGGAGGACCTACTAGTTACAACTATCCACCTAACCAAGTTTATGGCCCTACTGGTGTTCCTATGCCGCACTAGTATCATCCGCAAATTAACTGGCAACTACCTTTCCTTGCGACTCTGGATCTCCCAGACTTGTCTTGGTTAACTAATGATCCTATTTTTCATTCACCGGTTTGGCCAGTCATTCCACCTAAACTTCCTTCTGATATTCTGAAATTTGACGGAAAATCTAGCGAAGATCCAAACAACCATGTGATGACTTTCCATTTGTGGTGTTCATCAAACTCCCTCATGGATGATTCTGTACGTTTGCGTCTTTTCCAGCGAACACTTATAGTCTCGGCAACAAAGTGGTATATTGAACTACCACGTGCTTCTTTTCATGATTTCAATTCCCTCACCATGTCTTTCCTCACGCATTTTCAACTGCCTATTCGCTACGAGACAGGCACTGAACTCTTGACCTCCCTTCGTGAAACTAACTCCGTGCATATCTCTGACCATATTCATGAGTGGAGGTGACGACGAAGGATGATCAAGGAAATCATTCCTGACATATTATTGGCGGAATGGTTTACTAAATCACTTTTACCCCCGATCGCTCGCGATGTCGCTATGGGTGGAATGGTCACAGAGGAACAAGCCATCGCTTGGGCTCAGTATTTAGATTTGGTTTATTCCCAATCTGGTACTTTGTATGATTTGCTTCTGAATGTTGCTCGAGCTAATACCGATCCATCTAAACCGTCATCCTCATCTCATGCGGATGGTGTTATCGGTTCCGTCAAAACTCAATCTACTTCCCAATCACTCACACTCTCCTCTACCTCCCCCCAAACTCAGATCTCTGAGGTGAATGCAGTTCAATCTTCCCCTTCACAACAATCTGGAGGTAAGAAGAAGACAAAGAATAGGTCAAAAAATAACAATGAACAACCAAAAAATCAAGCTCAAACACCTGCTACCGAAAAGAAAACACAACGGAAACTGAAATTCCCATGTATTATTTGTGGTGATGATCACTACACTCGAGACTATCCACTTCGCAATGAAGTGGCAAAATTTTTCCAAGGAAAGACACAAACCGCTGTGCTTACTCAACCTTTTCCACAACAACAATCCATGGTTGCTGAAACCCCCTCTCCTAGGGGTATTTCTAGCCATCCTATTGATGAGGCCTCGTCGAGTGCACATATTTATATGTTTAATGGGATTAATTTGACCACTCGCTCTAATACATATGACACACCAGGTAACCCTGACAAAGGAAAAGACATTAACGGTACCGGTACTTTATCGGATCCATCACCATCCTCCATTAGTCTTCCATCGGTTAATCCTCCATCTGGACCACATCAGATTGAGAAACCCACGTTCGACTCTATCTTACGCCCTCCTAAGAGCACTATCCGCAAAGCTACCTTTAATCCTAGTTCACGTGCCGCCCATAAATACAACATTGTTGAAGATTTGGCTCAAGCACCATGTGCTATGTCTGCGTTAGAAGTTCTACAACACTGCCCCAGTCAACGTAGAACGCTCTTGGCCGCTATTGGCGCTGTTGATCCTGAGTCATCCAACCAGATCGTGTTTAACCTGGACAATTATGTGTCTCGACTCTCCCACCAACTTGTTTTTCAGGTTGATGTTGTTGTTCACAATCAACAAATCCACCGAACTATTTTGGATGAGGGAGCCTCGACTTGTGTCATGTCTTTAGCATGTTGGAAAGATTTAAAATCACCAGCACTCAATAAATCCCCAACGATGTTACGCGCCTTTGATGGGCGAGGTTTTCATCCCCACGGGCTTTTACAGTCCCTGCCCATCCAATTGGGTGGCAAAACTGTTACTGTTGATGTCGAGGTGGTTGATGCTCCCCTTGATTACAACTTGTTACTTGGAAGAAGTTGGTTTTATGCTATGAATTTCGTTGCCTCGTCGGTCTTTCGATGTGTACAATTTCCTCATCACGGAAAAATTGTCACTGTTGATCAGTTGGATTTCTGCACGACCGATGCTCGCACTCCCACTACCAACAATATTCCTTTCTTGGGAGACCACAAGATCATGTATGAAAGCGTTGGTGTTGGATTACTGAAAGATTCTAGCCTCATGGGTACCTTCCCTACACCACTTCCACCGACTACACATCATATTGCCACTGTCGATATGATTTCGATTGCGACTTATCAATCTTCGAAATCATCTGACTCTTGGATTGTACCTTGTCCATTGGAATTCAATGCACTAGGTGACACCGTGCCACTTAGTCCAGCCGAAACATCATACATTTCTATCCAATCCGCTTCTCCCTCATCGGATGACCAACATCTATTGGCACCTAATGTTTCCTCGATGCAATCACGGTTGAGTTCCTTGTCGTCTGCAATCGACTACGTTTCCCCAACTTTTCCTTCTAATGAACCTATTCCAGAAATGCTTCGCATTGACAAGTTATCTTGGGATAATAACCATCACCGATCCTCTTTTCTTCCCCCTCATGAAGAAATTC
>SNQJ01S0122442.1:12799-32358 GCA_010110895.2 Picea sitchensis | reverse complement strand
GGGAAGACATCTGCCACAGGCCGGAACGAGCTTGAGGCGCCTGGAATAGCTCGAGAGGAGGCCAGCGGGCCTGTGGAGAGCTGAAAGACCAGGCCGAAGCCCGAAAGAAACCCTTGCCTTCTCTGCCGCCGCTACGAAAAAATAAAATCTCCTCTTATTTCCCTCGAAAAAAAAAGTTCTGGACAATAATTTTACTTAAAAAAGGAAAAACAATAAATATAATTTTTGTACATTTTACTTTGAGTTATATTTGGTTAATGTTGCTTACTCTGAGCAGAAAGATTAATTCATGTCTCTATTTTATGGTTGAATTTTGTTGTATGTATTTAATTGTTGCTTTGCACACTAAGAGTAATTATGTGTATGTGTTGACATGTGAATGAAAGAGTAATTATATATATGTATGTGTGTGTTGATAGGTGAATGAACTTGAATTTCATGGTGTGTGTTAATTTCCAAATTTAGATTTAATATGAAGAATTTCATTTTCACTTGGAGCTCGATACTTTATAATGTGGGGATCTCTGCAACATTAAATTTGTTATTCAAAATGAAGAGATATTTTATTTTATTAATTTAAAATAAAATAAAAATGTGAAATTACTATTTTTAACTTTTTCATTATATTAAGATTGATTTTATATTAAAATTTATTAATTAAAATTATTTCAAAATAAAAAATATGTTTTTATCAATAAATTTAATCATATGTTTTTTAATATTTGTTAATATATTTAACATTCTTTATTAGTTTATCAATAAATTTGATCATATGTTTTTTGTGTTTATATATTTTGTAATAAATTTAACATCCTTTTACATTAGGGGAAATTAGAATTTATAATTTTATTAAATTTCAAAATAAATTTACTATTAAGAAAGCATTTTTTGTTATTTTATTAAACATGTATTATTGATTATTCATTTTTAATTTTTATTTTAATTAATAAAAATATAAAATATTTCATGAAAATTATTAAAATTAAAAATAAAAATAAAAATTGTTGTTTTATTAAACATGTGTTATTGATTATTCATTTATTCATTTTTAATTCTTATTTTAATTAATAAAAATAATAAAAATATTGAAAAAAAAAATATTTCATAAAAAAATATTAAAAAAAAAAATAAAAAATTATGCAAATTTTTCCTTTAACACTACTGCAAATTCTTGAAAAAGATTCAATTAAAAATGAAAAAATTAGAGCAAAACTAAATCCTATTGTATACATGATGAATCTCATACCCTTTTATGAGAATGTTAGGTCTCATGCCATGTTAAATTATAAGAGAAGATACCAAAACATCATGGCATTTTACATATCATAATATACACAATAAAATTTGAAATTTTTATATTAACCCAACGATTAAAAGATTGATTGTAAAATAAATATCATTATTTTAATGATAGTAATCTTGTTCTTTTTTAAAAAAAATTAATTAAAAAATTAGATAATTAATGCAATGTTTATAATACAATTTACATAAATTTTAAAATACTATTTAAATAAATAATATATAAATTTTTAATTAAAAAATTCGACAGTAATACAATTTTTATAATATAATTTAGATCAATTTTATAATACTATTTAAATAAACAATATATAAAATTTTAATTAAAAAACTGCATAGTTAATGCAATGTTTATAATATAATTTACATAAATTTTATAATACTATTTAAATAAACAACATATAAAATTTTAATTTTAATGCCATGTTTATAATACAATTTACATAAATTCTAGAAAAAAATGACACTACTAAAATTGACTACTTAATTCAAAATACAGATACACTCAACCATAATTTCATGCCATTTACACTACTAAAATTCATTGTCTAACCAATCATAATTTCATATATATATAATTAAATTATTTATGAATGACTAGAATAAATAATCATAATAGAAAATAATAACCTGTTATACATCAATTTCTATGTTATAGATCAATTTTTAAAAAATATAAAAATAAATTAAGAAAACTAAAAAAAATATAATATTAAAATTTTAATTCTAAATTTAATCTATTCACTTTACATTTACATTTAATTTTAATTTATTTTTAATGTTAACATCAAAACCCTAGTTCGTCAGCCATGTTTGTGGGACGCTGGCAACATTACCACCGTACCTAGAAAATTGATTCGATGAGACCCCAAAGGAGCATCTAATCCGAATTTCTATCGGATATTCCATCGGATCAATTGATGCCTATGCGAATATTCTGTAAGGTCGCCGACCTTCGGACGTCGTTTAGTCGACCGTTGTTGAGGTTTATGCCCTCAATGTGTGGATTTACCGGTCGGAGAATCAATTGAACAGAAGGCCGTCGAAGGATTTACCGGTCTGAGTACAATGGAAGCACACGATTTAAAGGAATCTATTGCATGGTAAAGTATTCATGAAATGAATGAAATTATGTTGTTGATTTTGTGCAGTAAATGGATATTTCCATTGAAGCACCTTAAGGAGATGGGTACTTCTCAGGGATCTGGGGTTGGTTGGTTCCAGTATTCTGGGTTTTATTGGGAATGGGAGGAATTGGCAAAATGCAACTGAGAGAACCAAGCAGAATTAACATACCATCACCTATAACTGCTTTGTACAAGCAGAATTAACATTTGGATCTAGTTGCTGATGGTGTTGTATGAGAATACTGCATACCAAAGTATATAGGATAACCAGTTACAGATGGCAAAAAGTCATGCTGAAACTTTTCAAATATTCAATATGCCACCGATGTTATGGATGATGACGATCGATATCAATTACTAGCTATTTGCAAATCTGGGGCTTGTAGAGTAAGTATAAGTCTTCAAAAGTTTCCAGAGTCCTTCATATGTAACTGAAGCGCTCATGTGCCTTTCATCCCAAGGAATGTTTTGAGCATTGACCTTAAAAGAATGCTTTGCACTTGCTACAGCAAGAAATAGTTATGATATCAAGTTCACGTTAAGATGAGAAGTTTGACAGCCACATAGTGTTTTATCTTGTGCACTGCTGATAAGAAAAATAGTTTGAAAGAAAAGCCTCTGTTTATTGTTTGAAATCTCACAAAGTTTGTTTATTGTTTGAAATCTCACGAAGTTTGGTATAAGAAAACCTGAGTAACTATGTAATGACTCATGTTGAGTAATCCATGATAATTGGTATCTGTTTGTGCACCATGGTTTTATTTCATTTTTATTCCCGGAGTGTATATTGACGTTTATCTCCATGTTTTTTGCATTGTGCAAATGTCTAATAAAGTTTTCATTGCAGAGAGACTGCAAGTCACTGTATAATCAGCTGTACAACTAATCTAGCATGTTATCAGTTGAAACAAAATGATGAAATATCATAATAACCACTTAAAGGTTTTGGAAAGAAATAGGCATTTCTTTGTGCACATCGCTATCAGTATTACTTTCAGCCTTTGCTCACAGTCACTCTTGGGGTTGTTTTGGTTTTATTAACTAGAGTACAAAAATCTGGGAAGTATGCTGTTCATAAAGGTATGGCATCTGGTCTTCATTAAATTATTCACCATCCTGGTTTTGAACAAATGACTTTAGATTCAGAGACTATAGTGAGCCATGTGGAATCACTGATCAAGTACTAACTCTACTTTGTTATTCAATACCATTGGCCTTGTCTATGTCTAGGCTCAAACTACTATTCTAATGTTTATAATCTAAACCTATAACAACCCTTAATAATAATCCCACCTGAAGATTACGTTAGATTATATGCATCACACCTCTTCATATTGACTAATCCATGATAACTGGTATCTGTGTGTGACCTACAAAACATGACCTAGTCAAAGTAGACATGGAATGCATAAGGAAAAATATATAGAACCTGCGCAGACCTAGTATAGGACAAGTACAAATAGTATATAATATATAGGTAACTTAGAAAATGTAGCCATTTAATTTTAAAATATTGCCCTTATTATGCTTCTCTCAAGTATATAATATAATTAGGTAATGAGGTAATTTGAAAAGGTAGCCATTTATGTTCTTTTATAATGCTTTTCTCTTGTAGTAACAAAGAATATTATATGAGAAGAATAGTAACAAAGTACATCTTCAGTGGGCCTAATGGTTAAGAACATGTGTTTCTTCTTCTTAGGTCACACGTTCAAATCCAAAGGGGTAGAGTCTATACATGTTGGCCCATTGTGATAAGGCTAGAAGGGTAGATGACCCATGGGATAGAGGTCCACCCTTAAGAACTTTTCAGCCCTTACTAAGTCACAAGTTTGTGGTATATCTTGTTTGCCGAGTGGATATACTCCAATAATATAAATTAAAAAGAACATATTTTACACAAGTGCAAGCTAAGCTCGAAATGAAGCTCTGTTCGAAGGGAAGCCTCCCATAGCTGGAACCATTGCCTACAAGACTTTAAGCGCTCTTAATAACCATCAAACAAATTATAAGTCACATGCCTTAAGATTGAGTCCTATTATCCGACGGAATGGCTTCACTATGGATTTTTTCGATGGGGCTTCCATTGCAGGGGGAACCAATTGTGGGGCAGGGGGATCCTTGAAGAGATCAAATGTACATGATGTTAGATGGATTTTCAACTGAGGAGAAGGATCCAATACAAAAGCAGAATTATTGGGAGCGTGGGCTGCACTAACCACCATCACAAACCTCTTGGGTTTTCACCATATCCAGATGTTGGGGGATTCCAAGGTGGTTGTAGATTGGTTGGGGGAAAGAAGCCATCTCCAAGCTATCCAAATTGAAGGGTGGAAACGCAGAACATGGGTTCTGGCGCAATCATTCCAAGACATCAACTTTCAACACATCTACCGAGAATCTAATGAGGAGGCAGATAAAATTTCTAAGCAAGCTCTCTTAGCGCCTAGAGGTAGAATAACATATTACTACTGGGATGGTGAGACTGAGGGTCCGCATCAATTTATAAATTTTTTCTAAAAGGCCATTTTAGCTTGGTTATATTGATTGTTTTGTTGTGGGATGTAAATCCAGATTTGATGGTTTTGGTACAATGATAGTATTAACTTATTAGTAGTATTAACTGATGTAGTCAATTTCTTTTTTCCTTTTTGGAAGTAGTGTGCTAGTCTTGGAATGAATGAGCACTAGAAAGAGCAACCTTGTAGCCCTCAAAGTTTTCAAGATAACGTTGATCTTTGTATAAGACGATGTAAAAATTATTTCTATTATAATTTGTGAGATTTTTCTTCTGGGGAAAAAAGCTCCTTTGTGCACACCCATAGATTCATGTACTAAAGCAGTAGCTATTGGACTATATACCTATATGAAATAAGTTTTCCTTAGAACAATCTGCACACCCATAGATTCATGTACTAAAGCAGTAGCTATTGGACTATATACCTATAAGAAATAAGTTTTCCTTAGAACAATCTAAATATATAAGAGATCAATTCATAATAAAAAAATCTAACTATATAAGAGGTCAATACATAATAAAATAATTGATATAGTGAGAATTTTAGACGGTAAGAAAATTTCCACCGATACCTCTTCGTTCTAGGAAATTATAGAGAAAATCTGGTCCATCAAATAAAACTATACCCTTATCCCATTCTTTGTAATTTTGTATGTGGTGAAATGGAAATTTTATAGGAGAAAAAATAATCTCTTTTCTACCCAAGTGAACCACTACAAATATTGTTAAAAGACAAGAGATTGGAAACATTGTATTACACCATTCAAACACTTACAAATTTTATGATAGAGATAAATCTCTCTAGACCAATACAATGTGTGCCAACCAAAAAATTATCACATCTCCAAAGACTTATTCCTACAAAATCCCCCAATTTTAGCAAATTTAAATTCCCAATTCACAAAATCAACAAATCCCGAGTTGTAGTGTAGCTATGGGGAATAATATGGGGTACCTAAGGAGGCACTTGAGGGGAATAATAATAGATAAGCATTGTTATGCATTAAGATCACTTTTAATAAATAAGGCCCAATGTAAATGAAATAAATGTAAGAGGACTTACTAGAAGGTTCTGCTTCTAGAAGGTTCCTCCTTTAGAATGTGAAGTTTTCACAATGTACCTAGCTAGTAGAAAATGAATACACAAAGCTTGCGAGAGAGAATAAAAAGAGAGTAAAATGGACACACTATTAAGCCCTAGAAAAAGTCCCATGATACGTATAAAACCCCTTATTATGCCATAGATATTGAATTATTACATTTCTAGTAGGTCGGATAGAACCCGTCTTTGCACCCTTTCATTGTAATTGTAAACCCTTGTCTCCTATATATATATCAAATAGATCTAGTATTAGGATCATCTTATCTCATCTCATATTGTGTTTTGAAGTTTATATACTACAAAGGAGGTTTCCCCTCGAAGTGGACTGAATTTTGTTGATTTCTTATCATTTTTAAGGAGTTGAGTCATAACATTTGGTATCAGAGCTCAAGGTCTTGGGGTTTCGCTGCTGCATCTGAGACACCTTGGAAGTTTCACTATAACTTTTTTTCTACGACGTTTCAGAAGGAACACCTTGAAAGATATTTAGTAGACAGATCAAGGTATTCAAGGTTCAAATTTCAACTCTCGAGGCCTTATACTTTTGAAGATATAGCCTGTGTAAGATATGGATATGGAATTATCCTGAATTTAGTCATCTCAGAAGTTTCGCTATAATTTTTTTTATGTAACATTTCAGACCTTGAAATCCAGAGGTTATTCATAGAAATTATCAATGTGGCTAGGATAAAAATTCCAGCTTCCGGGTCATCCTACTTTTGTATATACACCCTGTGGAAGATAGGGTATCTCACTAGTCCTATTGACTAGTCTCAAACATGTGTTCTGGGTAAAATAGTCATAACTTCTTCCTAGAGAATCCAAATTGAGTGAGATTAGTTTCATTGGATAGTGGATAGTCTGTCATATTTTGGGTTCAAGTTTCAGAATTGTATCAATTATTTTGTGCGAGGTATGCTATACAAGTGAGATCTCCTCGAAATTCCAAAAATGAGCAAGGTGTGGAGAAGTTACCATTATTTCCACTTGGAACATCCAATTTTGGTCAGTCCTGTGGCATTACCGAGAAGAAATTTCAGATTACTACAGGTATAAATTTCAGACTTAGAAGGTCCAAAATTTTAGAGATACACCAGAAGGAAGGTCAACCAAGAGGACAAACTTCAAATTAAGGTTTTTAAAGGTACATAACTTACAATTGGCATAATTATTTTTGGAATATTTTTTCTGGGTGATTTAAAATTTGTGATAAATATAGAATAGAGGAGTATTATTATTATTACTTTGTATGGGTCCCAAAAAAGTGAAAACACCTATTAAACCTCCAGAAGTCTCATCTATCACTCAAGAAGAAAATGAGGACATACATAACAGGTTGACCAAATTAGAGAATCAAATTAAGAATGTGAGTGAAAATTCTAATAATTGGGTATTTCTAAGGCTACAACCATACAAACAAATATCCATAAAGCAACAAAATAAGGACAATAAACTAGCACCCAAATATTATGGCCCCTATAAGGTTTTGCAAAGGATTGGAAGTATGGCTTACAAATTGGAGTTGCCTCCATCTTCACGTGTACATCCAATATTCCATGTTTCTTGCTTAAACAAGGTCATCGACAACAAGATACCAGTCCAAACAAGTTTACCAGAGCTCAATGAAGAAGGAAAATCATACTAGAGCTAGAAAAAAGCCTTGAAATGAGAATTAAGCAGCTGAGAAATCGAGCAATTACGGAATACCTCGTCAAATGGAAGAACCTGATAGTGGAAGAGGCGACATGGGAAAATTAGTTCTTCATGTAGAAGCATTCACGATTAGACAAGTGTTGAGGACAACACTTGTTTGAAGGGGACAAGCATGTTAATCCATAGACAAAGCCTCGTGATATATATAAACCCCTTCTTATGCCCTAAATATTGAATTATTACATTTCTAGTAGGTTGGATACAACCCTTCTTTGCAGCCTTTCATTGTAATTGCAACCCCTTGTCTTATATATATATATATATACACACACATCAAGGAGATCTAGTATTATGATCATCTTATCTCATCTCATATTGTGTTCTGAAGTTTATATATTGTAAAGGAGGTTTTCCCCTCGAAGTGGACTGAATTTTATTGATTTCTTATCATTTTTAAGGCGTTGGGTTATAACACACACAAAGTTAAAAAAACTAGCTAATATAATACACAAATGTCATCTATGGAATATAATAAATTTACAAAATCTATAAATTTTACGTGCATTTTAAAATGCCCTTACCACATATAGTAATGTAGTTACCAACTTGATGAGAACCGTGACCTCAAGATGAGAACTATATCCCTACAAAGCCATTTTTTTGGGTAAAAAACACCAAAAAACAACCCCTAAATTGAAAAGTGGTGCTCCCATAATATCCCCTTCGGGGGGGCGGGGCGGGGGAGGGGGGATTAAAATTGCACCCTTTTGTAACCGTAGCCTTAATACCTTGTATTGTTGCAACCAAAATATTAAAATCAACCCTTGAATCGAAAATAGGTGTTATTTTCAGGGTTAAAATGACAACTTGTTTGAAACCATGGCCTTAACACCAAGTACCATTGCAACCAAAACTTTTAAATCAACCCCCAAATAAAAAAGTCGTGGTACCAGTAGCGCCCTTTTTTTTTGAGGTTAAAGTGACAACTTATTTGAAACTATGGTCTTTAACCTGCTACTGAATCGGTGATGCATGACCATTCTAGGAGTGNATGAGGGGGTGAGAGACAGTGGGGGAGGGGGTAAACCATTGGGGGAAGTGGAGGGGGGGGGCAGGGGAAGAAGGGGAAAGTGCGAGGCATTGGATGTAAATTCAAGTTTTAAATAATTGTGGCGCCTACCAAAATAGAAGTAAAATGATAGTCCAAAATAAAAGAAAGAATAAACAACATTACTTTAGAAGGCCTCCCAAACAAATGGAAACAAACTTGATAATACACATAACTAAATATTTTCAATAAATCCTTCTATTTCTAGTTATGATGTCACTAAATTCAACTTAGATAAGGCGTTGAAATATATGACAAAGAGATTATAACAAGAAATATGTCTCAAATAGTTTGAGTATGTGACTTTTCCCATTCAAAAATTAAAAATCATCACATGTTGATCTCATTAAAAATAAAAGGGTAGGAATAAAGCATATAAGATGATGGGAAATTTACAAACAAAAGGAGAAATCCTTTGAGATGAGAAAATAAATAAAATAACATTGAAGAATCTCACAACAAATACAAGGGTTTCAATACAAAAATGTTAAAAGATACCTAAGAGAATAAAATATCTTATTAACATACACTTATACCAATTTGACTTATACATATGTTGAGCCCCTTTGACAATGGGGGTAAACCAGATCCACCTTTTCAAGATATAAAATAGATATAATAAGCCAAAGTTAATGGAAATGTCCTTTTATGTACTTCTATTACCACAATTCTCAAATATTCCATCACCTTCCCTTTCATAGACATGCCTTTCAAATATATCAATTTTCTTAAAGCCTAAATTGCATGTAGCTTCAACATTTTTCCCGCTCCAACTTATATAAAATATAAGGTGATTTACACAAACCTGTTTCTGTCCAAAAAACAAAATAGATAGAGGGCAGTCAATGACTACTAGAACAAACAGAAAAATTCTGCTCACTGTGGAGCTGATTTATCAACAGCAGAAAACACTAATCCAACTGAAATGCTGAGGGAAATGATGCTGTGAGGAATAAAGAAAAAAACAACAAGTTTCGAACCATCTACATTCTTACCGAGCCATTCAAAAAACTCAGTTTTCAAATATATTTAGATGGGTATGCAAGCTTTCTTTCCCATTTTCCCAGTGATAGATTGACAGCCTGCCTTTTGGCTCCTTCAAAGCCCACTTTGACAGGGCGTCCGCCTCTTTATTATGCTCTCGGTAAATATGCTGAAAATTAAGATCCTTAAATTGAAGAGAGAGTTTCTTAATCTTTGATTTCCAGCCATCTAAATTCACCACCTGTAAATTGATCTTGTTGTTCATCCAATCGTTTATCTAAAATTTTCAATCTGAAAAACCATTGGGATGGGTGCTCGGTGTCTGACTGCTTAACGAAGTGGTCAAGTGATATCTCGTCTCCGGTAAGCATGGCAGCCTATACTTGTTGGAATATATGGTTGGAGAGGAATAGGGTGATTTTTGAGGACTGCATTCCATCTCCTCGTGCAGTGGTTTATAGGATTGCAACCTCTTTTACTTGGCAGCCTACCACAGTAATTTCCATTCCAATCTGTGTTTGCGAAATTACTTTCTTAGATGGTTTCACGCTGGCCTGTTTCGACGAGGCAGCCTTACAAACAGGAAATTGTTGTTCAACAGGTGGAATCTTCAAATCGCACGCTTCAAGAGTCACAAAATGGTACCTTAATTGTGGCGTGGGCACAAATACCAAGGCAGAGCTCCTGGGCTTGTGGGCGACCTTAAATTTGGCTTCTCTCTAGGCAATAGACAAAATTCAAATCTTGGGGGACTCGAAAATCATTATCGATTGGATGTAGCTTCAACATTGAATCCATTTATCGAGCAAGTTGAATATATTGCATCACACCCTCACACTTAGAAATTGTGTTTTATGAGGTGTAAAATCAGGTACAATATTATTAGTTGGTAGTGCCCAAAGCTACAAACAAATCCAACCATTAAAAAATATGTAATTACACAAAAATTAAAATGAAAAACGAAATACCAATAACCTACCAAGTTTTAACTCATATGGAGAAACCAAGACACTGGAATATTCCTTAATCTACAAGATGGGACCTAGTCAAAGTAGACATGGAATGCATAAGGAAAAATATATAACCTAGGAAAAACCAGTATAGGACACGTATATAATATAATTAAGTAATTAAGAAAAGGTAGTCATATAATCCTTAAATATTTCCCTTTTATAATGCTTTACATGAGATTATGTGTTTCTCATATAGTAACAAAGATGGACTCTAATTTCTAAATAATCTAACATGCACTCTTTTATCGTTCCAACTTTATAACAAATACTTTCTTTAATGTCAATTTGTTAGCTCTTGAAAATTGGTAAATGCTACTTCCAAAACACTAAAAGAGCCTAGAATATTAATTATTCCTATCATATATAGAATATATGATTCCATGTGAAAGAGAGTAACATTTAGGTCGTGTTGTCTCCATATATGCCCTGCCCCAAATGCTCATAGTACTTTAACTATCAAAACAAAATAAATGATCTATTCTTACCAAGATGTCATTTCATAATGATAACAAAAATACTTTGAACTTCAATTGAGAAACTAAAAATCAATTGTGTTACAATCGAGGCAAAGGAATAAGCCATAAAATATTGATAATGGATTTTATATAAGTGCATGCTACTATGTGCATACTCATAGATTCTCATACTAAAGTGGAAGCTATTGGACTATGTGCTTATAAGAAACAAGGAATGCCTTGGAAAAAATTAAATATATAAGAGTTCAATGAATTAATTATTCATTGATATAGTGATATAGTGAGAATTTTTTTATGTCAAGAGAATTTGATATAGATAAAATGTTTATCGATGAATTTTGATTGTAGGAAATTATAGAGAAAATTGGGTTCATCAAATGAAATGATGCTTTTATTTTTAATTTTGTAAGTGGAGAAATGAAAATTATATAAGAGAAAGAACAATTCTTCTTCTATCTAAGTGAACCACTAGCTTAAGAAATATTGGAAAAATTTAAGAGACTCGAAACATTGTATTACAAAATTCAAACACTTAAAATTATTAGGACACTAATAAACCTCTAGACTAATACAATGTGTTGGCACAGGGGCAGACTCAGAGTTCAACGCTACAACAAAGCACCAACAAAACCCTAACTACCAGCCCTTTCAGAAACACTTGCGAAGCAGGTGAAGTCTCACCCGAGGTAGGGGCAGGGGTGGTTGCAAGACTCAGGTGTCTGCAACCTTAGCTGGGACACAGATCTGTGATTGTAATATTTAACAGAGCACTTAACACCGATAGTTCATCAATATTTAACCACTATCTACTCTATAGATAAAACAGAGCATTGCATTATTCATTCAAATCTGATGTATCTAAGCACTAATCATAGAGAGGTAGATTAGATCTAGTAGATTCAAACATTCACATAGGTCAAATCTAACATCCATATACATCATTAGCACAAAGCATAAACATATCTATCTATCTATATCAAAGCACTTAGCAAGTAAAGACATAAACACATGAAGACATCACACAAAGAAGAGCAACACAACATATACGTGGTTCAACCCCACCCTGGGGCTACGTCCACCAACTCTTCTTCGTTATTATCTTTGTAAAGATTATTACAGGCACATAGCATCAAAATCCTACTCCGCAAAAGAAAGGAGATCTACGCGCACTCCGTCAGATTCTCCTTCTTCGAGCTAGGGTAAAGCACCAAACCTTCTTACAATTACTTGCATGTAGCTCTACAAGTCTCACACAATATGCACAGAGCAGTTACAATCCTTCAATCACATAGATCTAGCACTTATCCATTTGTAACTGTTCTTTTCTTACATTGCCTAGACATCTATTTATACTTTAAAAAACAGGCCTAAACATGGGTAAACCCATGGGTCGACATCCCATACCCATTACATAATTCCAAATCCCAAAAAGGACCCAAAAAGGGCCGAGATCCCGCGATCTCTTCTTTGTTTTATGCTCCGCCTTCGACAAGATGTCGAATTCCCAAAATAGGTCAAACTTGACCAAGGATCTCCTAAAACTTGGTCAAGGACCAATAGGCCCACAAAACTCACCTATGACTCGTCCCGAGTAACTCTGATCTGGGTAGTTCTACTTCAAAAGCCTCGAGCTACTTCGACTTGCTGTTGTGCCACAACCTCTTGTGCAACGAACTCTTGGATGACTACCTCGTTCACAGGTCCCTCTAGGAGTTGTTCAGTTGTAGTGACAATCTACTCGAGTTTTTCTCCTCGACCTTCGACCTTTGTGAACAATTGGTAAGTCTTATCTTGTAGAGGTTGGAGCCTCTGAGTTACTTCCATAACTCTGCTCCGGATAGTGTGGATCTGTTGTTGGGTAGTGCGTTTCTCTTGGGATCGCTTCATTCTTTCCATAGCTGATAGGGGCTTCAACTGCGCTTGTATCGTTTCGGCTTGATACTTCGCCTCTTGCAGTTGTGACTCCTGTGCCTTCAATTCTGGATTCTCAGTGAGTTGCTCATAGGTTTGGGCACTGCGATCAGTAAGTTTCTTACATTCCATAGTAAGGGATTTTATTCTCTCAACCACGCTTCAAGCAGTTGCTTCTCTTTGATCCCTTACATCCTGTGGAGTCTCAGGCACTGTGCGGAGCTCTAAGTATGCTATGCATTGTTGTAGTTGTTGGATAGCTTATGCGAGCTGCTCTACTTGCTTCGTGACTCGATCCTCCACCTTTATTTCTACAACTATCACAGAGCGAAGTGCTCTGTTGACCGCTTCTTTCACTTCGAGTTGCTTTGCGAGCAACTATTCTTTTCCTTGTTGTAACTGTGTTTTTTCTTCATCAAAATTTTATTGGAGAGCAATATTTTCCTGTTCTACATCTCGGCACTGTTCTACAAGTACTCCTTGCACTTGATTCAAGGCTTGGGTGGCTTGTTATGTTTCTTCTTGTGCTCATCAAAGGCAAGCTTCGACTGTATCAGCTAGTTGGTGGAGTTGGGATAGCTCATCTCCCAACTCTGGTTCTCTCAATGACAGAGGCGCAATGGAGACTACTTGGATGGACTGAAGGGCCTGTTGTACCCCTCGGAGTTCGAATTCAATCCTATCATACATTTCTTCCTGATTCGCTCCTTGTTTCTCTACTATTTCCAGTGAAGCATTGCTAAGGGATGCAATGATGAAGTCAAAATCATCGGAGGTGAGGAGAGTTTACATATTGGTCATGGTGGCTTTCGATTTCTTCCGGGAAGAAGGTTTCAGGGGAGAAACCTTCCTCTTCTTCAAGGGGTCAACCTCATCTCTGGGTGGTGTTACTTGACCTAGTCTTTGTTCAGCTTCTACTTCGTCACCACCCCCTCGGTCAGGTGACATGGAAGTAGTCTTCCCTGAGGTGTTGCTTAAGTTTTGGACCTCCTCAGTCTTCTTCTGCCTGTTGGTTCCAGGTGTATTATGTTCTTTATGAGTGTCCTTTGGGCTATCAATATCAGATATCTCTGCGGGGTTGGCAAGGATAAGGAGGTCAACGAACCATTCCTTAGTTATTTCCTCCATGTCTTCTTCTGTAAGCTTATAATATGACTGGAGCTGCTCTCTATGTACATCTGCTCACTCTATAATGTAGATAAAGTGTTGATCTACACTGAACTTCATTAGTGGTCAGAACCTCTGTAGGGTGTTCGGAGTCATGCGAGGCTCAGCTTCGATGGATTGCTTTAGCTGGAGGTAGTATGTATGAAACATAGTGTTCGACTGCCACTGTTTGTTCATATCAATTGAATACCACAATGTAGTGAACTTCGTGGCAAACAGTTCAAACGAATCTATGTATGGGAAGGTTGCTCCTTCCACATCTCCTAGGGAACAAATGAAATGAGGACCAGGAGCCAGCTAAAATGAAACTCGTAACCCTGATCCTGTGCTTCTCGACAATCTAGTTCCAACCGGTTAATTAGGTACTTCACCCAGTTCATCTGTAGGCCTTCCACGCACTTCCCTACGAGGTCGACGACAAAGCCAATGTCCTGTGTAGGTCGTTTCTTACATACTAACTTTCCAACTATCAGTTGACATGCGAGGCGCACTGCACCACTCTGGATGGAGCCTACCTTGTAGCCTCTTGTTCCCTTCTCAACGTCGCCATATGTATCCTTGATCTTCTGTGCTAGTGCGCGATCTATGGATGTTCCTGGATAAAAGTCCTGCAGGTCGGGTCCTTGCATACTCAGTCCTGTGATCCTGTGGATCAACGTTGGGTCAATTGTAATGCAACGGTATAGGCATAAGTAGTTGCCATGGTAACACGACAATAACAACTTGACATAGGCATTGACTTCCTGGTGTCTTTCGAAGTGTGGGATCTTCATGACATTCAACAGGGTGGACTGCGCAAGGTTCATCGTCCACGACTGAGGGATGATCTTCGAGTTCTTCCCTTTTGTTCTAGTGAGGTACTTGTATGGGGCGTGCATACCATAGATCTTTCAATCTTTGAGGTTGAAGTCGCTGAACTTCAACGATGTGATCTTATCCTTCTCTGCTCAAACTGTGCGTATCCCCTTCGGGAGGTACACAGTGACCATAGTGTACTCAAAGTCTCTTGGCACACTATCACGATTAACCACGCCATCCAGAGGCGGGATGTAATTAGAAAATATGGATGGAATCAACTTCGCGTTGGCTAGGTCATCTCTATTCTTGGTTCTCTTCTCTACTGTTGGTCGAGATGGCCTCGATTCATGAGCAGATGACGGAGAGGCTTGCATTTCTCTCATCGATGACACTTGTACACCTTTAGACATCGACATGACTCTTTCAGTCATGAGGTCGATCCGAACTTCTTTGAAAACTCTCTCTGCAATGCTGAACTCATCCGACATACAGGCTCGGGGTTGGAAATCTTCGGGTTTGAGGAGTAACTTAGAAACTGCAATAGGATAGAAGGCAATAGCGTAATGATCGCTGTGTAAAATAAACGAGTCTGTGGGCTCATATTCACGGTTAGCAAAGGTGTTCTCAGTGCATGGCGCGACGGGATAAATAGATAACTTGGCAACAGACTGCTTGCAACGATCGAGAAGCCTTCGTTAACTCTGTTATGTCCGTTACGGTGTGGTCCAACGATCTGGTGGCGAACCATAAATTCCTTTCTACCCATTCGGGGGATCAGTCTAACGATTATATTGATCCCAACGACTATTTTTCTTTTCCATGGAAAAGTGCCATGTGATGTTGTTTTGTTATCCCGACAAAGTTCCAATTTTGCAAATTTTCCTTCTGCGAAGTTCCCTTTGGAACCTTCTGTAACTTGTCAATCTTAGCTCTCTTCTTACTTAGATTTTTAGCTTTCTTCCCAGTGAGCTTTGTTTCGATATGCCTTTTTCCATTCTAATTCTTATCTTCTTTTGGCATAGTTACTTCGCATTGTTGAGATTCTTTCCTAAGATTCGAGGGTGATACTTCTTCTTTATCTGGAACAGGTATTTCAATATTCTGTGGGTCGTCTAGTGTTCTTGCAACTTCGACATCCGGGTCTCTGGTGTTAAATAGCTTCGATCTGTTCTTCTGTTCTTCAATTAAGTGTGCAATCCTTCTAGTCATGAAATATTTTAACTCTTGGTTCTTCCGCGCTAAATTTTTTTCTTCTTCTTGCCTTCTGGCCTGATTTCTTTCAATCCAAGGTTCTCCTAGTAACATGGTAAATGGGGCGTTGTTCTCAATAAATTTAATAATCTCAAAATCCTCCTCTGTCGAAGTTCCATTAGTATTCATAGTTATCTGGGTGAGCTTTCCACATAGGTTTATCATCTTTCCTCTAAATAGCCCTATTCCTCCCAATGAAGGAGTCATAGCAGGCTTCTCTAAAAGTTCCCAAGTTATTTCTATCATGATATTCACCTGTGTTTCCTCATCTAGAACACAGTAAATGTCGAAGTCTCCTATTCTTGCTTCAAGGCATTCTTTTTCTTTGAATATTTCTGATAAGATGACATGTCGGTGGTCATTCAAGGTTTCTTTTATCTGTAGAAATACTTTCTCTGAGTCTTTCTGGGGTTCTGCCATTTCTGGATCTACCTTAGGGTTTTCTTGTTTCGTGTTCATTCCTTCAAGCCTAGCAATCATTCTAGGGAAATCCAATACTCCATGGTCCATAGCTTTGCAACGAAGACAACTAAGTCTTCTCCCAGGGCATTCCTTATCAAGATGTCTTGGTTTTATGCAACTATAACAGAGGGTTAATCCTCTCTTTCTTTTAAATGATTCCCAACTCTTTCTGTACTGAGCGCAAGGATCATAGTAGCCAACCTGCAAACATTTCTTTCTAGGATCCTGCATCCACTGGTTGGTCCAAACATTCTTTCTATGCATAGGTATAACATATCTTTCACTATTCTTATCAGATCTACACATATCAAACCTTCTTTCGTCTATTAGTTCCCTAGTTTTCAAGCTAGGACACAGTCTATCAAACCTACTTAGATCCATACTTTTGAAACAAAAATTTCTACTTATCTTACTTCTACAGAGCACAAAGCTTTCAGATCTAGAAATTTTCACTATTCTTACCTTTATCAGAGAATAGAGCTTGCAGATCTTACCTCTTTTCTTCAGATCTGGCCTCTTTTCTTCAGATTAGGATTCTTTCTTTAGAACATAGCTTTCATAGTTTCAGGACAGATCTTTGCACAAAACTTCTTCTTCCTCAGTCCCTAGAAATCACAGTTTCAGGTCTTGACAATGTAACCATTTGTTGGCATAGGGGTAGACCCAGGGTTCAATGCTACAACATCGCACCAACAAAACCCTAACTACCAGCCCTTTCGGCAACACCTGCGAAGAAGATGAAGTCTCACCCGAGGTAGAGGCAAGGGTGGTTGCAAGACTCAGGTGTCTGCAACCTTAGCTGGGACACAAATCTGTGATTGTAATACTTAACAGAGCACTTAGCACCAACATTTCATCAATATTTAACCACTATCTACTCCGCAGATAAAACAGACCATCCCATCATTCATTCACATCTGATGTATCTAAGCATTTATCATAGAGAGGTAGATTAGATCTAGCAGATTCAAGCACTAAGCACATTCAAATAAGCCAAATCTAACATCCATATACATCATTAGCACAAAGCATAAACATATCTATCTATCTATATCAAAGCACTTAGCAAGTAAAGACATAAACACATCAAGACATCGCACAAAGTAGAGCAACACAACATATATGTGGTTCACCCCCACCCTGGGGCTATGTCCACCAAATCGTCTTTGTTATTATCTTTGCCAAGCTTCTTACATGCACATAGCATCAAAATCCTACTCCGTAGAAGACAGGAGATTTGCGCGCACTCCGTCAGATCCTCCTTCTTCGAGCTAGGGTAAAGCACCAAGCCTTCTTACAATTACTTACATGTAGCTCTGCATGTTTCACACAATATGCATAGAGCACTTACAATCCTTCAATCACATAGATCTAACACTTATCCATTCGTAACTATTCTTTTCTTACATTGCCTAGACTTCTATTTATACTTTACAAAATAGGCCTAAACATGGGTAAGCCCATGGGCCGACATCCCATACCCGTTACATAATCCCAAATCTCAAAAAGGACCCAAAAGGGGACGAGATCCCGAAGTCCCAAAATAGGTCAAACTTGACCAAGGATCTCCCAAAACTTGGTCAAGGGCCAACACAATGCATCCCAATCAAAACATTATCGCATCTCCAAAGACTTATTTCTAGAAAATCCCCCATTTTTAGCAAAACTTAAACACCCAATTCACAAAATCAATAAATCCCCAACACCTAACTTGTAATATCAATAAATATTCCACACCCAATTGAATCATAGAACCATCAAATATTCAACACCCTATATATTCATGAAATCAATGGATCTTTGACACCCAATTCATAGAGACTAGAGAGATTTTTCACCCATTTGAAGATCTCAATGCTCTAATATCCCAAACAATAGAGGAAACCGTTAAATCATGCAAGTAGTTTGAGGGTGAAATGAGGAAAAATTTGAGGCTTCGCAGGTCGAAACAAGTCTATGCACTAGGGTTTTGATAGAATGTCCTCTAAGAGAGAAACTATGTAGTCTAACTAAAGGTGAACTATGAGAAATTACAATCATTCTAACACTAAAACAAGTCTCTTGCACAAAGGTTTTGATAGAATGACCTCCAAGTGGGAAATTATGTAATCAAAACGAGGGAAATTACGAGCTAAGGGAAAGGAAGCAGGGTTGTAAATTGTTATGGATATTCCACTGAAAAGTGTTGTCTCAACAAATCTTGCATTGTGATGAAATATTTTATTATGTAGGTTTATTTCCTTATATTTCATATTTATTATCACAAGAAAAATAACTTAAATACAAAAATGAAAGAATACCAAAATGAACACACCATCCACACAAATGAACTAGGAAACTCGATCCTAGAGAAAACCCTACTAAAAGGTGTAGCTTATGCTCTGTTTTCTTTCTTCAATTGTGACAATGAAAATACAAAGAAAGGAGCACTCACTATGGAAATTCCTTTCCTATTGTGGCTTGGATGGTTGGTACATAATCTTCTTCTTCCTAAATTCCTACTCTTAAATGCTTTTCTCAACTATAGAATGGGTACAATGTTAATACAATGGAATTCCCTCTCCTCTTAGTGAAAAATATGTACAAAGGAAATATGTACTAAACATGATTTTGTTTTTTATATATCAAGTGGAATAGCTCCAAGATTCAATTTCTTATTCAAAATAATAAATATTTTATTTTGAATAAAA
>SNQJ01S0122442.1:1302-12789 GCA_010110895.2 Picea sitchensis | reverse complement strand
AGAAATTCAACACTCTCCTACTCTACATATGTACAAAGAATCGGCTCCTATGGCTCTCACATCTTTCTGGGCACTCTCGTGAGGGATTAAGCCCAACCAGGCTCTGATACCAAATTAGAGAATTGAAGAGCAGCCATAGCACAAATAATTCACACAGTAATATTTTGTATATTCATTGAATCTCAATTACAATACATATAAATAGTTGGAGATCAGATCCAACTTATTCCCAACATAGATATATGGAGGTTGAGAGAATATCTCAACAACTCCAACAAACCAAAACCAACTCCAAACCAATCCCTAAATTAATCATTAATTCTAACAGACTGTTGTTGAGGTTTATGTCTTAAGAACCCTAATGTGTGGATTTACCTGTCGGAGAATCATTTGAATAAAAGACCGTTGAAAGATTCTCCACTTCGAAGGATTCCTCTGAACACAATGAGAAGGCACGATTTAAAGGAATCTATTGCATGGTAAAGTATTCATGAAATGAATGAAAATATGTTGATTTTGTGCAGCCAATGGATATTTCCATTGAAGCAACCTATGAATCACGAAGATAATGAAGCTCCACAACCAACATTTTCTACCTTGCTATACCATGTTTTGAATTCATTTTCGCAAAATTCTCCACCATTATCTGTCTCCAACACTTTAATTCTCTATCTGATTTTCCACAAGAGTCTTAAACTCTTTAAATTCGTCAAAGACTTTATATTTATCCATGAGGAAATAAATCCATGTATTCCTCGAGAAGTCATCTATAAATGAGAGATAAAACACAAGTTTACCCAGTGATGGAACTAACATAGGTCCAAACACATCATTATGCACCAACTATAAAATTCCTTCTATCCATGTGGCACCAGAGGAGAATATTACATGACTTTGCTTCCGATATCAAGAATGTTCACAAAAATCAAAATCCTTTCTCTCTCAACACTTTTGGATATACATTATATCTTGTAATGCCCTTCTTTTTCACATCTCCAACATATCTTTATAAATTTACAACTAGACTATCCTACAAGTCTAGTAAAGAGCACAGTAGAGTGATACACTTATGTTCATCAAAAATATTAACAGATAATAGCTTACTTACCACAGTATTGAACACATTCAGATGCTCTATCACCAAGTATCCATCTTTCATTCTAAGGTTATACAGTTTCTTTTGCGGGGTCTATTTTTTTACGAGGGACTTAGATTGATACAAAGTCCTCAAATTATTCCATAATTCCTTGGTTATATCTTCCCTAGTAATACTAAATCTGAGAGATACAACCGGATACATTTAGTAATACTGAATATGAGAGACACAACCAGATTTTTTTCTTCTCCTTCTGATCCAACTTTGTCTAGGGTTCTGTGTGTGTATTTTCGTTTGTAGACTCTTATTTTACCTATTCTTCTGCGTGTGTATTTCCGTTTGTCTTTTACGCTGAGAGAGAGAGTTAGGGTCGTTTTCATTTTTTTCTAGTCAATAGTGTGAAAAGGAGAGACTACACACCAAAGGGACTGGTGCACATCTTTGTTTGTAGGATGAGTGCCATTACCCATTCACCCTTCCAGTCACATGTTGATAGCGTATATCACCAAGAACAAGCTTCCACGCTTAGAAGCAGGAGAGGACGAAGAGCACACAATGCTCATTTTTCTTTCTCTACACAAGAGACACCCAAACGTATCTCTTTTCTCTCTTGAACATGCTAGCGCTCACCTCTGTGTAGCAGAGTCGTGTTCCTTTGTCCATCAGTCTCCCTCCACCTAGATCAATTGGTATCAGAGCATGTTCTATCCTTGGGACCAAAACTTCATCTGGGACGCTTTCGGATCTAAACATGGAGGAATTGGACCAATAAGGAAGGACGTCAACCTTCCTTAGAGGGAGAAAAACAATTTTGAGCCGTCTGTAGCAAGCAAGGAGAAAATTAGAATAATACTATGTTAGTTTTTGTCAGCGTCAATCAATGCATTTTGTAGTAAAGCATTCTCTAGGCTAAGTAATAATGGTGATGCCCATTTTATTTTAATAGTCAGTACTGTCAGTAAAAACACTGTGGGATATTTCCCTTACGAATCTGATCACACATGGAATGTCAGAAGAATAAAAGCTACATTTTATCGTTTGTAGTTTTTGCATTGTTGGGATAAGAAGAGACAGAAATAACTAATACGATTGATTAAGTTTTGTAGACTCTTCTTTTAACTATTCTTATGTGTGTATTTTCGGTTGTCTTTTACGTTGAGAGAGAGAGTGAGGGTCGTTTTTTATTTTTTGTTGTTCAACAATGCGAAAAGGAGAGACAACGCACCAAAGGGACTAGTGCACATCTCTGTTTGTAGGATGAGCTCCCTTACCCATTCTCCCTTCAAGTCCCAGTTTGACAGCGTGTAGCACCAAGAAAAAGAGTCCACGCTAAGGAGGAGAGGATGAAGAGCACACAACGCTTGTTTTTTTTTCTCTGCGTAAGAGACACCCATACGTCTCTCTTTTCTCTCTTGAACACACCAGCGCTTGCCTCTCTGTAGCAGAGTCATGATCCTTTGTCCAACAGTCGCCCTCCACCCAGATCAATTGGTATCAGAGCGTGTTCTGTCCTTGGGACGAAAACTTCATCCGAGACGCTCTCAGATCTAAACATGGAGGAATTGGACCAATAAGGAAGGACGCCAACCTTCCTTAGAGGGAAAAAAACAAGTTCGAGTCATCTGCACCCTGCAAGGAGAAAAGTAGAATAATACTATGTTAGTTTCTATCAACATCAGTCAGTCCATTTTTTAATAAAGCATCCGCCAGGCTAAGTAATAATGGCAATGTATATTTTCTTTTAATAGTCAGTACTATTAGTAAAAACGTTGTGGGAAATTTCTCTTGCGAATTTGATCACATAGGGAATGTCAGAAGAATAAAAGCGACATTTTGTTGTTTGTAGTTTTTGCATTGTTGGGTTAAGAAGAGATGGAAAGAACTAATACCATTGATGAAGTTTTGCAGAATCTTGTTTTACCTATTCTTCTGTGTGTGTATTTCTGCTTGTCTTTTATGCTGAGAGAGAGTGTGAGGGTCATTTTCGTTTTTTGTTGTTCAACAATGTGAAAATGAGAGACTGCACACCAAAGGGACTGGTGAGCATTTCCTTTTGTAGGCTAAGCACCCTTACCCATTCGCCCTTCCAGTAGTAGGTTGATAGCGTGTAGTACCAAGAATAAGCATCCACACTAAGGAGGAGAGGATGAAGAGCATACAATGCTCGTTTTTCTTTCTTTGCGCAAGAGATGCCTAGACGTCTCTCTTTTCTCTCTTGAACACACCTGTGCTCGCCTCTATGTAGAATATCCGTGCTCCTTTGTCTAGGAGTCGCCCTCCACCCAGATCAACATTCTTTTAGGTGTATTACTTGAATCATTGATCTTTGTCTACCAATAGATCTTTCATATTGAGCTTCCACAACTCAAAACGTTTCCCATTAAATTTATCAATCTCTATTTTTGAACTTCTCACCATTTCTTTTCACCACAAGAATTAATACCATGGAGCTCCCACTATAACAAGGTTTATCTCAAACCTGAGCCAAACCCTTGGCCACAAAATTGTCCCACTGAAGCCAATAAATACTTTGATATCAAATGTAAGTTTTAATCCTTTTACAACAATGCAAATCACACATAGATTCTTAATAAAAGGAAAATAAAATAATTTCAATCACATAGAGATTTTACCCTCGAAATCCAATCGAGAAAACCAATAACTTGTTAAGCGTCATACCTCTAATTCTTTTTTTTTAATCCTCATTGTTTACAATACAAGATATATATGATCCTGAGGCATCCAAAAATCCTAATCCATTGACTCAAATTATACTATAACCCTAATTCCTTAAACGAAATTAAAAAACCACGGGTTGAAACACCATGTGCCATAAAACTGTAAAAGGTAAAAACAGGTGTGTTGAAAACTCCTAAAAATAAATGCAAAAACCATTAATTTTTTTTCGAGGGCTGCGCCCATAAGACCCCCTGGGAAGGGGGGGCTTCGCCCCCTACAACCTCTCGAACAAGGGAGGCTACCTCTCCCTGTGACCCCTCTACACACCCAACACAATGCAATGCAGGGGTTGGTCATGGAAAGAATATAACACATACTCAACAATTTCCTTATATTTTGGATTTATTATCACTATCTTATTGCTCAAATTTATGAAAATGAAAGAACAAGAAAATGAATACATCATCTACAAAAATGAAATGGGAAATTCGATATAAGAGAAAACCCAGTTAAAAGGTAAGGCTTATGATATGCTCTCTTTTTCTTTAATTATGACAATGCAAATACAAAGAAAGAGGAACTCACTATAGAGTTTCCTTTTACAGTGTGGCGTGAATGCTACTATAGAATTTTGAGTATTCCTCTGTTATGCTCTCAAATCCCACTCCTAGATTCTCTTTTCAACTATGGAACAAGTACAATGATAATATAATGGAAGCCACTCTCTTTGTAGGGTCCCAACATTGAACATAGCTTGAGAGCCAATTAGGGTTAGGGTTTTTGCATGCCTCAATCCTTAATTAGTGTTAAGTTTTGGACCCTCTACAATCTTCTTGATATTCCACACATGGCTAGCCCCACATGTGTGAGTAATGGAGGATGATGTGGCATCCACTTGGTACTATGGTGGTCAACAAGATAGGTCAACCTATTGGAGGCATAACTTCCACATGCGAGCTCCAATTAAGGTGATTTTCACACTTTTGAAAAGGTCTCTGTTTGTAGAACAAGATCAAGAGTTTGGACACCATATTTGCAAATATTTGACTGTTAGGGACCTAACCCCTCACGTAGGTAGAATATTATATTCTGATGTAATAAAGGTCAATATTAATAAGGCCTAGCAATAAGGAAGAATAAGTCGAATGTAAGAAGACCTAATAGAAGCTTTCGCTTCTAGAAGGATCTTCCTCTAGATGGTTCTTTTGATAGACATATTTAGTATAAATAGGAGNATGCTCTCTTTTTCTTTAATTATGACAATGCAAATACAAAGAAAGAGGAACTCACTATAGAGTTTCCTTTTACAGTGTGGCGTGAATGCTACTATAGAATTTTGAGTATTCCTCTGTTATGCTCTCAAATCCCACTCCTAGATTCTCTTTTCAACTATGGAACAAGTACAATGATAATATAATGGAAGCCACTCTCTTTGTAGGGTCCCAACATTGAACATAGCTTGAGAGCCAATTAGGGTTAGGGTTTTTGCATGCCTCAATCCTTAATTAGTGTTAAGTTTTGGACCCTCTACAATCTTCTTGATATTCCACACATGGCTAGCCCCACATGTGTGAGTAATGGAGGATGATGTGGCATCCACTTGGTACTATGGTGGTCAACAAGATAGGTCAACCTATTGGAGGCATAACTTCCACATGCGAGCTCCAATTAAGGTGATTTTCACACTTTTGAAAAGGTCTCTGTTTGTAGAACAAGATCAAGAGTTTGGACACCATATTTGCAAATATTTGACTGTTAGGGACCTAACCCCTCACGTAGGTAGAATATTATATTCTGATGTAATAAAGGTCAATATTAATAAGGCCTAGCAATAAGGAAGAATAAGTCGAATGTAAGAAGACCTAATAGAAGCTTTCGCTTCTAGAAGGATCTTCCTCTAGATGGTTCTTTTGATAGACATATTTAGTATAAATAGGAGTCAAGGGTATGATAAATTTGTCTTGGATATTATTGTAATAGATCTCTTCTCTACTGGAGGTTGCCCCCTCGAAGAGGCAAGTGAACATTGCTCTCAGTAATCAAACTGCTCTTTCTGGTGTTATTTTGGTATCATTTTGGTATTATTGTAGTGTTTTTATGGTTATATTGTTGTTCATATTCCATTTCTAACATTTTATTTATGTTCTTAATACTTTTTATATATGGAATATTACAATTGGTATTAGAGCACTTTCCTTGGCAGAAAATTGTGGGTAAATTTTATTTTTAGGCTAGAGACGTGTTCCAACATCTTTAAGCTACAAAGATTTGTCGTTACATGCATAAACCTGCTATCGGGGATTCATACACGCAGGAAATAGAAGTGTTACTTAAACGCATATCTGTTTGCCACCCTTGTAACCCCTGTTGGTACCCCTTCGAGTGGTAGCGCATCAGACAACACCTGTATACGGATCGACCTAGATTTCATTAAGCCCTCTTTAGATAAGCCAATCGGCCGCCTGACTGCTATAGTGTCACCAAGAACAACACTTGGGAAGATACTCTCTAGTACCTGGGTAGTCAGGTAGTATGGCTAAGGGCACGGTCTAACTTCTTTAGTTGGTGCCCTGAGATATTGGGCCGAGTACTACTGTTGGACCCCACACGTATATCAGAGAACTATAGCACAGGGAAAATCCTTGCCTATAGAACCCTTGAATACCTAAACTTTTGGGACGAAAACAAAAAACAAAACAGATAAGATCTATTGTCACGCAACTGTGTTCGAGTTGTCAAATCACTACACATTTACTCCTACTTAATCATTTGGGCATTTCATCACTGCAGTATTCTTCAGACCAGTGTATAACTTCGCAGGTGTAAAAAAAAAAAAGTCTGGATTTTGTTGCACCATTATTTGAGACCTATTCCATTGGATTTATCTCTTCTCCCTTATCACATTCATACCTATCATTTTTCATAAAAAAAATTGACCCTACCCGCCCCTTTTCGGTGCCCTCGTCATCATGGCCCATATCCATAGCCAAGACTTGGAAGCTCACTTCAATACCTTGCAATCTAATTTCATAGAGACCCAACAAGAAGTGAGAAAATTCAGTGACAATATTTCCACCATAAATAAAAGAATGCATTCCTCCATCGCTGCCTCAATCGAGGAACTCAAAGAAGACCTCAAAGAAGACATTACTACCCAGCTTGAATCTATCACTTTGATGATCTGCACCAGGATGCATATCCCTGCAGATCCCCTTTTATCTCACCCACCTTTGCATACCGAAACTAAAAATTCCTCTCATTCCCATAATTTTCATCCCCATCACTTTCAGCGTGGCCTACGCCTTCCGCATGTGGATGTGACCAAATTTGATGGATCAGATCCCACTAGTTGGGTAACTCAAATGGAACATTATTTCTCTTTGTACGACATTGTAGATGACTTGGATAAACTCTGGTATGGTGTTCTCCATCTAGATCAAGAACGTTGGCAATGGTGGCAATGGTGGCAATGGAGAAAACTGTTCGTCAAGGGTATGTTGCTTGGACACACTTTGTGACAGATATTTATGAATGCTTTGACACTGACACCAACCATTTAGGTTGTTTGACAAATTTGAAATAATCTGGAAGAATGGAAGACTTTATGACTTCTTTTGAGTGACTGACTTTTCGTACAGAGGGCATGTCTGATGCTTTTTTCCAAGAATGTTTTATCAGTGGTCTGAAGGATGAGATTCGTGCCCATGTCCTCATGGATCTACCTCAGATTTGGGTGGAGGCTACTAAAAATGATAAGGAAGCACAAAAGGTTGTCTCTTCTCAAAACAAGAAACCCGCTTTTATTCCTTGCACTAAACCTGTAAATACCACTCCTCCTTCTACCCCACTAAAGATCCAAAAATTGACCACGACCGAAATGGCTGAATGCCAACTCAAAGGCCTTTGTTATAATTGTGATGACAAATATTTTCCAAGACATAAGTGTAAGGAACAAAATATTTTTATGGCCATCTCAGAGGATGTTTCATAAGAGGATTTTGAAGCTCCCCTTGTGTCAGTGTCACCTGAACCGAGTGACACAACCCCTCCGTTAGACCCTCCCGAAGTCGAACCGATTATTTCCCTAAATTCTCTCACTGGCTTCTCCGCTCCCCAAACCGTCAAGCTAATTGGCTACATAAAGCATAGGAAGGTCATGATTATTGTTGATAATGGAAGCACCCATAATTTTATTCATCGCCGCATTGCCCAAGAAAGTAATTGTTATATCTGTGCAGTCAATAATTTCTAAATCAAGATTTCCAATGGCGGGTCCATGAAATGTGGAGGGCGTTGTGAAAATGTGTGTCTCCAAATTGGTGACTACCACCTGAAATCTCATATGTTTTCTATTGAGATGGGTGGTTGTGACATTGTGTTGGGTGAAGACTGGCTAAGGACTCTGGGTCCCATTCTCATGGATTTTAAGGAATTGACCATGCAATTCGACTATGAGGGCCAACAATATAATTTCCAAGAAATCAACACCGGTTCCCCTGAGATCATTAGTTCCCATCACATGGAAAAGATGCTCAAAAAAGGTCATTGTGGTGTTATTTCCCAACTCCATGACATACAAGCAACTAAGACACCCTCTATGCCGCAGGACCTCCAATACATACTCTCTAAACATCAAGTGATTTTTTCCACTCCCCAGGGACCCCCTCCTTCCTGTGGTGTTCATGATCATTCCATTCCCCTTGTCCCAAGAAGCCTTCCTCCCAATATCCATCCCTATCGTCACCCCTTTTCCCAAAAAAATGAAATTGAGAAAATGGTTCAAGAACTGCTTAACACAGGTGTTCCACCCTAGTACGAGCCCCTACTCTTCTCTTGTGGTCATGGTCCTGAAGAAAGAAGCCTCTTGGCACATGTGTCCTGACTTCCATGCCCTACTCACCATTAAAGACAAATTTCCCATTCTTGTCATTGATGACCTCTTGGATGAATTGAGTGGCACCCAGTTCTTTACTAAAATTGATCTTCGTTCTGGCTACCACCAGATCCATATGAAAGAGGCAGACATTCCTAAGACTACCTTTAGAACTCATGAGGGCCACTATGAGTTTTTCATCATGCCCTTTGGCTTGTGTAATGCTCCCTCCACTTTCCAAAGCCTCATGGATCATGTCTTTTGTCCTTTTGTATTAGTTTTCTTTGATGATATCCTCATCTATAGCAAAACCTAGAAAGACCATCTTGCTCATGTGGATCGAGTTCTCCACTACTCTCTTAGCACCAACTTTTCTTGAAAAAATCTAAATGTGCTTTTGGCACCTCGGAAGTTGAGTACTTGGGTCATCTTGTTGGCAAGGATGACATCATAGTGGATCCTAAAAAGATTGAAGCTATGCAAGACTAGACTCACCCAAAGACTCTCAAAATATTGTGTGGATTTCTGCGCTTAACAGGTTATTATCACAAGTTTGTCAAGAATTATGGAAAGATTGCGACACCTCTCACTGCACTCCTTAAAAAGAATTCTTTCACTTGGACTCCAATAGCTGCTCAAGATTTTCAAACCTTGAAGATGGCCATGTGCACCACTCCAGTCCTGGCCCTTCCTGATTTCACAAAGACCTTTGTCCTGGAATGTGACACTTCAGGGAAAGGAATTGGCGTTGTCCTTATGCAAGAGGGTCGACCTTTGGCCTTTACCAACAAACAATTGTCTGAACGAAATTTGGGCAAATCTATCTATGAAAAGGAAATGTTGGCTATTATGCATGTCGTTGATCTTTGGTGCCCTTATCTATTGGGGCAATGCTTTGGAATTAAGACAGATCATCAAAGCCTCAAGTATTTTCTGGAACAACGCATTTCCTCCCCAAAGAAACAAAAATGGGTGACTAAGCTTTTTGGATATGATTTGAGATCATTTACAAGAAAGGAAAAGACAATGTGGTTGCAGATGCACATTCCCAAAAATATGAAGATGAAGGGTCCCTCTTTTCTCTCTCTTTCATTGTACCAGATTGGCTCCAAGTTGTTCATTAGGAATGGCTACACGATCCCAAAAGTTTGCATCTGATACAACAATTGCAGTCCAATTCTCTAGTTTCCCCAGGGTACTCTTGGATCTATGATGATGTTCGATACAAAGGCTGTTTGTATTTAAGTAAACAGTCAAAACTTAAATTCATGGTAATTTTCGAGCTTCATGCTACACCCACAGCTGGGCACTCTGGGTTTACCAAAACCTATGATAGGTTCAAACGTTCTTTTTTCCTAGGATGGTATGAAACAAGACGTTTGTAATTTTATGGTTGAATGTGATGTGTGTCAAGGCAACAAGGGGGAAATAGTCAAATCTCCTGGCACACTACAACTAATTCTGATTCCACCTGCTATTTGGCGGGATATCTCTATGGATTTTATTGTAGGCTTAGCTAAATTGGGTAATAAATCAGTCATCATGGTGGTAGTTGATCACCTTTCCAAATATGCTCATTTTTGTGCTCTTCAACACCCATTTACAACATCCATGGTGGCTCAACTTTTCATGGATCAGGTCTTCAAGCTTCATGGCATGCCACATTCTATTGTTTCTGATCGTAATCGAACTTTCACCAGCAATTTTTGGCAAGAATTGTTCAATCTACAAGGCACCCAATTGCATCTCAACACAGCTTATCATCCCTAGACTGATGGTCGAACTGAAGTTGTCAACAAGTGCTTGGAAACATATTTGAGGTGTTTTGCATCGAATAAACAAAATCAATGGGTTCAATAGTTACTATTATCGCACAGTTTGTAGCTAGGTCAAATGGCTAGAAGATAGATGCCAAACTGGCGTAATAGGAACCTATCGCACCCAATGTCACCACAATGGGGAGGTTCTTTCTATTTAGGGAGATTAGGCCCAGGGGAGACGTCCCCGGTAACCTGGGGTTTTGAAGAGGCCAAGGTATAAAGGTCAAAGTAAAAGTCCCTCCTCACAGGTTACCACCAAGATCATATAGTTCGACTAAACAACCAATAATGAAGTGTAGCCCCAAATGAGAACACCTGCCCGAAACAAGACAATAGAAAAACAATATATGCAGGCTATAATTCAATGGGTTATTACTTCATATAACTATCTGATTTCAATATATTAGCAATTATGACAATAGATATTGACGAGATCAATGTTAATTGATATAGCAATGGAACGATATCGATTCATCAATAAATATTGAGATGATGTAGCAAAAAATGTATCCAATCAATCCCTTACTCAATAAATGCTTTAAAACACCATCTAATTGCTTATCAATAGAAAATGTTGCGTCAATATGGAATAACCAAGTGTGACGTCAACCTTATTAGGGTTAGTAGTTAGTTACGGTTTCAAATTATAAAAGTTTTAAGAGTTGTTTGACAACTATCACTTCAACGTTGGGGACTTGAGATCAGTGCCAAAGGGTAAATGGAGTCAATTTAAGAGAGGGCACAAAGGTTGAAGGGAATAGGCTAAGGACTAGATGGAAGGGTTCTAAAGTGCTGCAATGGCAAGGCCCCATAATCAAAACCCTAGGGGAAAGAGGCTCACTCTGGTGTTGCTTAAGCAAGGCCTCGTGCTCTTTCCTCCTTCCTTAGGTTAAACTTGGAAAAATGGATAGCATAAAAGATAAGTCAAGACAAGAGAGTGAGGTGAGGGAGAGTGTTGCAATGGCAAGGCCCTATCACCAAACCCTAGAAGCAGGATGGCCCTAGGTGTAGATAACCAA
>SNQJ01S0122441.1:26878-39206 GCA_010110895.2 Picea sitchensis | reverse complement strand
TTAGGAATAGTTTATTTACTAGGGACTTAGACTGATACAACTTCTCCAACTTATCCCATAAATCCTTGGTTGTAGCTTCCTCTAACACATTCAGTAATATTGAACTGAGAGACACAGTCGGATTGTGCTCTTCGCCTTCTGATCCAAATTTTTCCAGTCATCTGCTAAATTTCTTGTAGGTGCAGTGCATGGATCCACCGCGATCCACTGATCTTTGTCCACCAACAAATCTTCCATCTTGAGCTTCCACAACTCAAAAAATTTCTCATTAAAATTCTTGATCTCCATTTTTGAATTGCTCGCCATTTCTCTTCACGTGAAGAATTAATACCACAGATCTCCCACTGTAACAAGGCTTATCACAGTGCCGAGCCAAATCCTTGGCCACAAAGGCATCCCCCTGAAGCCAACAAAGCTTCTTCATATCCCTTATTTTTCTCAACTTTGGATATTCATATCAATATAAAAATAACACAATGCATCAAATCAAAATCTAATTCCTTTGACACATTATTCTCTGAAACATCTCTCCAATGATTGTACTCATGCCTCATTCTGAGTGAAAAGTTACAACATTTACAAGCTACAATTTCCACTCACTTACTACTACGAAATTTACTTTATTACTTCAAAATAAAATTTTGGTACCCAATTCAAAATTCTGGGTGGAAAGATGTCTTCTCCTCCTTAAGACCTTTCCAACAACTATTTGTTTTCTCAAATTTGAACTCTAAGCTGAAAGTTATGGTCCGGAGAAGTTTAGACTATTTTTCCCAATTTATCCATGTATGTTATAGGTGTCTTCTTTCTCTTCCCGCACATTTTTACATACTCGGATTCCAAATATGGCTCCATGTTTGTCTTATATAGTTCATAATATTTCCATAGATTGCTCATGTTCCCCAAACAAACTTATGAACAAGGAGTTATGCCTTCTGGAAGTAAACTGGTGCTAAAATTTTACCTTAACTATTTCAGTTGTAACTTTCTCATACGAGCTTTGTTTTGCAAACATAATAGCTCGTTGGAAATATCTCTTCGAGTTAATTTATTTAAGGTGCATAGACTTATTTGGGGCCCATGTCATTTACACTTTTGAAAATTAGAATTCCTAAAAATGTTGTTTAGGTTCTCAAAATCACCTCGCAAGTTCATGACCTTCAAAAATATGAAAATTCTTAGAAAATTGATTGTTTTACTATTATAAGAGGCCTTTAATTTGCATTGTTGATCTCAAATTGAGTGAAATTTCATACATTGATCCAATGAACTTTCCCTAGGCCCAAAGATGAATCGCTACCATCGATCTCCGACTTGAAGCAATCTATATCGTTGATCCAAGCTCCATCGACGATCGACAATCATCATTTTCCTTTTGTAAACCAACTTGTTCACTGATTTCCCTGAAGCTCGATCATCGACCATTGACCATCGTTCGTTTCTCTTGGAAAACAAATATTTCCCATAAATATCGTTGAACCACAATCATCGATGATTGACCATCGAAGAATTCCCTTGACAACCATCAAATTCCAATGAACCCCGACCATCAACAATCTCTTGTCTGATGTGGAAACTATGATGATATTGAATGACGCGTAGATGATGATATGGTGTGAAACATCATCCTGAGGTGTCAACTTGGCAAGCGTGGTATGACACATCACCCTCATCCTTCCTTCATCGAGGATTGACAATTTTCTTGTGTAAACTAAACACTTCACTAATTCTGTCGACCCTCAATCATCACCCATCAATGATTGACAACTCTTAATTTGGACACACAAAACCTTTCTCCAGTTCCTGTCGATGCCTGATCATTGACCATCAATGATCAGCAATTTCTTTTGGTCAATCAAAACTATTCACCAAACTTGTTGATCCAATCATCAACCATTAAAAAATTATTTTGGCAACTCCAACACTTAAAAATTTTCAACCAAATCCCAGATGAATCTAGGCCATCGATCTTCTATCCTGAATGATATTGACCATTGATTCACCAAACTTCTCCCAACTATACTGATGAATCTTGACCATCGATTTGATTCATTTCCCCAACCATTGAAAATGAATCTCGACCATCGATTTTCAAGACTTGCCAAGTTCCAAAAAATTTATAAGTTTTAAATTCAATCAAGGATGAATCCGGGCCATTGATTCTGAATCAAGCGTGATATCGATCGTCGATCCATCAAACTTATCCCAGCTCTACAACGACCATAAAACATGAATTTTGACCTTCCTGTCAAATTTTAACTCTGCAATTCTACAGATTGATGCTATAAAACCTTTATTCGATGGCTATGAGGCAAACCCAACCTTGGTTTGCTCACGAATTAGGGGATTTCACTCTGATTTTCTCTATTTTCCCCAAATTCATCACATATCAAAATCTATAACAACAATTTTTCCCCAAATTCACACTATTTCTTGTCCCATATGGGTTCAGTGTTGAACCAAAATCTCTGATACCAATCTGTAACGTTCCCCAACCCATCTGAGGTCCATTACATGAGAAAATACTCATTACAATTAAATTTTCTGCTAACCAATTTTGTAGCTTACCAACTACACAAAAACATACAGATTTAACCATTATTTGATACCATTAATGAAATGCATCTACAAAATGATAAAATCAACCTGGATGTAGTTTAATAACTTGAAACAACAACATATAAATCCTTTTTAAATTTAGAGTGAATGTACAACAATTTACTCATAAATATAACACAGAAAACAAATAAAACACTTATCTTTTAAAAATGATTGTGCAACCAGCTTCTTGGGATGGACGTTCTACCCAACCATAGATTTTTTGTTCCAAATATCAATAGCATGTCACCCCCGAGCTAGGGCTAACAATCCACAAAATATGGTGGTCTCTCGTTGTCCACTCACAACTTATAAATCCCACAACCCACTGGTATTCTCCTACAACTATCCCGATTTTCCACCAGCTCTCTTCCTCTCAACCTGCCCAACCCAAGGAATGTACCCCTTCATTGATTTCAATCCCTCGAGCATCCCATTCATTTAACAAGGTCTCTCTGGCACATGTAACCAAGAATCTCTCTATTGGGAAACTCAAGGGAACTCATTGCTAGGAAAACTACTAGGAAAAACAACAATAATCGCTTGTTGTTATAGTGAAACACACACATGAGTTCACTCTTTAGGCCCGACAACTTGGATCTTCAGTATTTTTCTCCAAATACGCTCCAAAATTCACCCTCCATGGTTTCTCTAGCTCCAAGCTCTTCTTTCATTCTCTCTCCTTGTTGTTCATGCCCACCATTGACTATCTAGAAAATGTTGTAACTGTACATACAAATTTCCTCTCCTTTGGCTTGTTTGCTTGACTGACACACTTCCCTAAGTTTATTGTACTCAGCCCCCATGCTCCCAATAACTATGGGATGTGACTTCTCACACCCACCCTCTTACACGCAGTCAATGATTGGCTTGGGGGACACTCAATAAAAAATTAGAAGGTTCATATACCAATAGTAATTTTTAGGAAGTGGGTTGAATTAATAGACATGGATAATTCCCCCTTGGACCCCTCTATTAGACATTCTCTTAGACCCTCCTCTCTTGTGGATTAATTAATCCCCCATCCCCTAGTAGCTGGCATCGCATTTTATTATTGAAATTAAAAAATACAATTCACATATGCATCGCTTGGTCATGGCCACACATTATATCTAACTTAAGTATTAATTAAAATGGAGATTATAGTGGGGACGTTACACTAACCACGTATGGAATTTCAAGAATAATCTAAAAGTTCCAAAAATTATCACAATTGAGGGTTGAGGAAGTCAAAACCACACCACTATATGGTTATTGGTCGATGTTAAATATCAGGCCACTAGGAGTAGAAGGGGTTCCATTCTTTAGAATTGCATTTGTTCCATATTTTAGTAGAGCACCTAGGAGTGGTATTTTAAGAGCACAATATAGGAGGATAGATTTTGTAGCAGTCATATAGACCATAGTGTTAAAGACAACTCCATAGAGAGTGCCTCTTTCTTTGTACTTTCATTTGAAGAAAAGAGACCAGAGTGACCTCACCTTCTAGATGGGTTTTCTTCCGTATTGGGTTTCCCAGGTTATATATTATGTTTATTTGTGGATGGTGTGTGAGTATTTATTTATGTTCTCTATTTTTCAAATTTCATACATTTTAAGCAGAAAACTAGTAATTAAAGAATCTGAAATCTAAAGGAAATTAACCTTCACAGTAAAGATTTCAATATTTTATTATATCTGTTTTGACAAATTTTCCAATGGAATATCCACATTAGTTTTCATATCATGTTGGTATCAGGGCAGTTTTTCTTGGGGTATCTGTGGAAAGTTATAGGGATCCAAGAATTAGTTTAAGTAGAAAGTCGTAGAACCCTAGCCATGGTCGACGAGTCTATTCATAACAACCCTCAAGATCCAGTCGAGGAGAGATTTTTTAGGCTGGAAGAGAAAGTCGTTGACATATCTTGCAATATGTCCCTCCTCATGGTGGCTCTAGCAAGAAATCTTGGACTATTCAGAGAAGTTGGAGGCTCAAGCTGAGAGATCAGATCAAAATAGAAATTGGAGGATAATGAAGACCTAGAAAAGGAGTCATGGAAAGAACCCGAGAAAGAGCAACCAAGTTCCAGTACCATAAACCCTTCACAATATTTGTTTAAGATGGAAGCAAAAGTGGACTTAAAGCCATACCAAGGTGAGATCGATGCATTAAAATTGAATAATTGGTTGCATCAACTAGAATTTTATTTCAACGTTCACCATATAGATGAAGAACAAAAGATATCATTTGCTAGATTGAAGTTAGAGGGACATGCTTTAACCTGGTGGGAAATCCATACAAAAACAATTAGGTTGGAGGGTGATTTGTTAGTAACTAGGTGGGGGGTCTTTAGAAATCTCATCAAGTCCCAATTATACCCTATTGGCTATGTAGAGTACCAATGGATCTGGTGGCACTACTTCAGGCATAAGTAAGGGCAGAGTGTACAAGAGTACACCACTAAGTTCATAAAGATAGCCATCATGTTGGGTATCTCTCCCAAGAATCCAGATGTACTCCTCAAGTATTTGGGGGGTGTACATAACCATCTACAAAAGCAAGTAATGATTTTCAAGCTAAGGATACTGATTGAGGCATGTGTACATGCACAATATCTAGAAAACATAGGCCACAAGAAATGGCAGCGAAGTGGTTATGTTGATGTGGGAGAAATCACTGTGTCGACATGAGGGGGAATTTCCCAATGGCAGGTCCTAATCAGACCTACTCTCGTTTGGTGTGACAATCCCCACCGATATGTGGGCTCAGTTGCCGCTAACTGTATGAATTACTCTATAAAGAGAGACTAGTTCATCCTAGTTAGACTAAATCCTAAATGCAAATCTATCCTACCATGCTAATGCAATCCTATTCTTATGTGTAGCCGCATTCCTATTCTAACAATAAAATAATCATTTACATGCATACAATTCAATTTGAAAAATAGGAATGGTTCTTATTTTACAAAATTAAATCATACTAGCATACACATTCACATATAGATGACCAAACGTATGTTCCTATAACTGAGCTCATTTCTTGTTCATAATTATCTCCTATAAATGAGTAGTGACAAACTGAAAGCATTTGCATAAAATAACACATAATAGTGCACCATTGTATGAACAAATCATGAATTTGATTTCCATTATTTTCCTTCAGATAAATAGTTCATTGGATAAATACAATAACAAGCAGAGAGCTTTCTCATCCACCTTGAAGCCTGATAAATAGTTATACATGACTCAACTTCGGTTCTCTAGCTTCCCCCCTCCCTTAATTATTTACATGAGACTTTTATAGAGTAAGAAAGATTGTTGAACTTCCATAACCATGGAGTTTTGCAGTTACTAATGTTACAATCCCCCCCCTTTCCTATTCCTTTTACATTCTCGATTTTCCCTTTACAGAAGAAATAGAGAAAATTCTTTACATAATATTCCTTTCTACTTTTACTTCCTCAGGAAGGTGAGAAACTGAATCTTTGGTGGTGGAGGGAATTGTCCCTGAAAAATTTGGTCGAGATGAAAACCAGAGACAAGAAAACCTATTCATTGATTATGGGCCTCTTGCATTTTCTTGGGGAGTTCAGTTGGTTGAAAGGGAGATGAAAATATCCTCCTCAACTTTCATCCTTTGTGAACACAAATAGTCAGTGACCTTCACCCCTTTACTTTGTCTCTGCAGTGTGTTCATAGCTTGGATATTCATTTTTATCTTGATGAATCTTAGATTAGACTCTGTATTTCCACCATCTCTCTGAGTACAACCTGCGTTATCGAAGAACATGTACTTTGATCCTTGCGAAAACAAGTGAATCCTCTCCTATATTTGGAATTGTTGAATCCCGACTATTCCTCCAAGCAGAAATAACCAAGAGAAGGGGTATATTTCCATGGATGTTGCGGCCATAACAATTCATTCTCGACCACCTTTCCTTTCTCAATGAAACATTACTTGCTTCATGTATGTCCTTTTAAAGTCATTCAACTATTTTTTCCGAAGAATATGTGATGAGAGGGAAGAAGTGATTTCCCCATTAAATTCGAGTTATCTTTGTTGGATTTGGTGACTTGCCTTAATAATTTTCCAGGGATTATATGATCTTCTAGTACACCATCTTCTATTATTGTTTTCACTAAAAAATCTCTCTCATGTTATTGGCATATATGTTATCATAATTTGCAATGCATTTAGTCCAATCATTTCAGGTGTGATTATCATATGTTAGGCTCCATTAATGATTAACAACTTCCACCTCCATCCCGATTCATCGTGTTGTTCTTTTGAACCCTGAAAGGAAAAAACAATTATCAATATTTTTAAATAAAAGTACATTAATCCTTTATGTTGCACATGATTTGACCTTCATTTATCTGAGTGTATTGTGTTTCCTGTGTACTTCCCTTTATTTCTTTGATAACCGGTTTGTGACGGTTTGATCATGATGGATGAATGAGATACCAAATTAATGGTCTATGTATTAGAAAATCTTTTAACACAGATCATGGAAAAGGGATAAATTGCAGGATATCAGTACAATACGAACATGCTTGTGGGGCGCAGAGACAGGTTTGTAGGATTTTTTACTTACTTCATAACCTAACATCTGGTGAGGCATGGACCCAATATGTTTTGCAGAGTTAAGTTCAAGGGTTAGTATTGTGGGGTCGAGGTTTGTAGTGAGGGATTGCAGGGTCATATTTGCGGGTTTGTGTTTGTGGGCTACAAAATTGCAGATTACGGGGACGCAAAGGCATCGAGTTAAGCTTTACCACTCGGGTTGAGGAAGCCTACAAAGGCTTCCCTGCATAGCCTATGGCTTGTAGGTTTGTGGAAAAGTAATATAATCAATTCATCATGTGATTCTGATTGGATACAACCACGAAATGGATCCCACCAATCATTATAATAATATGGAAAAGGTTAGTGGGTTTTTCGAAAACAAGGTGTTGAAGTGTGAGACTACGAAGAGGACATGGACTTTAGTAGAGTTGATTTCCACAAAGGTATGTGATCCAAAATGGATCTAGGAAGGCATAAAAATAAAAGTTCTCGGAATCAAACAAAACCAGTGCAATTGCATCGGTCTCATTGCACTGATTTCGACCATATATTTTTTTTCAAAAATGGACACCGTATGCGAAAGTTATCGCGTTCTGATTGATTTCCCAAATAGGCAAAAAAAGTCAACTAGTCAAAGTCAACAAGACGTACTGCTGATGTCAGCAGTACGATAGGTGACGTCATGATGACATCAACATGGACATGTGGAAGCACGAGGAGGTGACATGTGTCACTCATTTTTGGAATTTTCAGAGGCTTATGTGGACCAATAAAAAATTAACACGTGGCATTGTACGAACGCGACACGTGGCATTATACGGACGTTGACGTGGCCCAATGACAGGCCAACACATGGCAGTATAGATGATAGGTGTTTATACGGATGATGACATGGCAGGGTGACTGGGCAGTACATATGCTAATTTGGTAGCTAATTGGGCAGGTGACTTGGTAGTACAGATGTTGACGTGGCATGACATGTGGTTGTACGACAGTGATGTGGCAACTGATTGTGCATGATGACTGGGTTGTTGACTGTGTGGTGAATGGACCATATGGGTGAACCATATGATGACACATGGCCCAATCAAAAGGTGCCATGTGACACCCCATATTTTTCTAATATTTGTTGGGTCAAAATATTTGTTCTGCCTCCGGGGAATTCAAAGCCTTGACCTCTGGGACGAGCAACGAACTAACAACCTTGGGCTAACCAGAAGGGCGCATTTGGTGCTTATTTTAACAAATGGCGACATTTTATTTAAAGGTGATATGGTGCATGTTTTTGGGGATAGGCCTCGGTCGGCGAGGGGCTAGCCCACGACCAGGGCTACAGACCAGGGGCTAAGCACCATAGGTGTGTGCGTGGAGAGTTAAGGCCAGGACACATGGCCACAACATATGACAAGGGCCAAAAGTTAAGGGGCCAACCCGCCAACACTCAAACTAGGACCATATGGCAGCACCCATATGCCCAGGGGCCCGAAGAAAGGGGGTTGCACCCAAATATGTGTGTATTTTTGGTTTCAAACTATACTATATGATTTTTTTATGATTTTATGCTGATTTGAGTGGATTTTTCCCATTTTTGGGGGATCTGGAGCCCGATTTGAGGCCAGATCTTGGGAGGAAGTTGGGATAGGATAACCAAATCAAATCATATATAAATAAAATGTTTTTGACATACCAGGAGGTTCATATTAGCAGAATAATGATGAGGTTTTGAAGCTTGAAGCCATTTTTATGCAAGGAAGCCATTGAGGAAGCGAACTTTGGAGGCCAATTTCGGGAGCTACGCTAAACCTTTTTCAGTGCCGTCTATTGTGTTAGATTCTTGAGGTCAAGAAGAACACAACCAGACCAATTTGTAATCCTTTTGATACATTTCTGATTTACTTTTGAAGCATTGAAGAGAAATAAGAAAGCCTCCCCCACCGAGACAAACGCCCGGAGACATAGGCAATCTTGTTGAACTCTGTTAACAACCTTGCTGTTATGGTTTTCTATTCTTTGTTCTTATATTATGATCTACATTTATTTATGATGGATGCAATATTCTCTCATTAAGTTCTTCGTCTTTCCTTAATTCCTAAATGGTAATTGAACACATGCTTAAAACTTAACCAAGTCTTTAAAGATCATTTATAGATCAGTAGGACCCGCATGGGTAGGGTTGGCATAGCCCGTAGCTCACAAATTGCGGTAAAGAATCTCAAGTAGATATCATGACACCTCAGTGAAGAGTAAAGACCGCAAACCTATGCTTTGTGAGTTGTGGGGATGCTATAAACCATCATATCAGGTAGCATCGCAATCCAACAAATGCAAACCAAAAAGGAATGGGTATAGGACACGTGCATTTGGTATCATTTGATTTGTCAAAATGGATGTATAAATTTTCAAAACATCCATTAAGATACGAGAGCTATCATCCTGCAATTTATCGTTCTTTATGGATTGAGATTTTGGGAGTCTGGGTTTTCTCCATTTTCGGGTGGTGGTTTCCATAAGTTCAGAGTTTCAGGACAAGGCCCCCATTGGGATCCTATATTTAATGTCTGATTCTTATGTCTTCCTTTTTTGGTATTTCAAGTTATCCTACTTCCTACATAAAATAAAACCTGATATAAGCACGAGTTCCAAATATCCAAACAAAAACCTTAAAGCAATACACATGCATTTCAAAATCAATATTTCCATCTTAGATATCATGATGTTGATGCATATTATAGTATGAAATATGGCACTAGAAAATATATCCTTTATCCTAATGGTAGCCATGCTCATAGGAGATTGACGAAAAGTAACATTTCTCCCAATCTGCTTATTTAAGATTGTGCACTTTTAATCTAACACTCTATATGCCCATATGACTTCATCATGTTACAAGCATCAGGTATAAATAAATTAATAAGTGTATCAGAAATGAGAGGTGTTCACAGAATAATCGCATAGCATCAGATCTAGACAACAAGTTTGGATTGGAGGTTCGTGATCATCCTAGCCCATATCCATTGGCATGGGTAAACAAGTATGTAGAGATCAAGGTAACAAATATTGTGAGATTAAATTTGTTGTAAGTGTTAATTTTATTGATGAAGTGGAATTGGGCGTAGTACCCCTTGACATATGTGGAGTAGTGTTTGGAATCCCCTACATGTATATGAGGGATGCAATCTTCATGCGGAGGGCCAACCAATACTGACTAATCAAGGATGGGAAGTCCTACATCATCAATGTGTCATACCCCAAAATTATAATAAACCTAAATATGTAGATAAACACCACAACTTGCAACCTAAATTTGATAAAAATAGAGATACATGATTTAATATTTCATAACTTACAAGAAGGAGTATGTGGTGAATAACTTACCTAGAAGTCGAAGGAGTCAAATTACTTGTGGCAATCTGAGCTTTGATCTCATATGCCACAACAGAGTGTGGGGGATGAATCTCCTCCCAACTAAACCCACAACCATCATGACTAAGATCCCCTGAGCCCTCAATCTACTACCATGCCAACTCATATTAGCATTGTCCTCATATTGCCCAAGCAATAAGATATGTCCTCTTCTCCTTCTTCTCTATCCTTATATAGAATCCATCCATGATGAAGGACTCGATCCCTATGATCCACTTGCCATTATTTAATTATTTATTTATATTTTCCCATAAACTTATCTTATTTTTAGTGTTTTTCCATAAATTTCCTTTACTTATTTTAGCCCTTTCTTTTACTACCCAAATATTTGTTTTTAAGAATTTATTATGATCTCTTTATGATAATTATTTAATTCTTTGTTATTATTTTTATTTATAATAATATGGGGCATGAAATACTCCCTCCCTTCAAGGACAGTCATCCTGAAGCTAACTTCTATATCTTCCACATCACCCTCTATTGAACTAGTATAAGGCCACGAGTCGCAGTAGGCATCGAAATCTCCTAGGAAGTGTGATCAATACTCAAGCAGTTCTTCCCAAATTTTGGAACTAGGCGTAAAGCCTCTCGGTCTATCAGGGCTCAAAGGCACCATACCTCATCTTGGTCTATCAGGGCTCTACAACACAAGACCAAGGAATCTAGGTCTATCATAGATTTAAGGCACCATAACTCATCTTCGTTTTTATAACCCTAAATTGCACCACACATGCTTACCTGGCATCAGGCCAACTCATATCCCTTCATTGCCAAAACATCTGCTGAACAAACTCTTTGAAAATCCTCTTGGGTCAAGGCCCACGCGCCCTAACCCATTACTACACGCGTGTGCACGCTGGCAAGCCCACTACAGCCTACGTGTACCTAACAAAACACAAAAATAGGAAAGTTGTCGACGAAACAAAAAGCTATGGGTCAGTTAACTGAAACTCTCGGCCATGCATGGCCGAGAGTTCATCCAAAACCCTAGCTCCTTCTAGCTTATAAAAGAAGGGGTAGGGGTACCATTTGAAAAGAGGAAAAAATATAGCGAAGAAACTCTGCCCATTTGTCGAATCCATTGTCCCAACCCTTTAGCCTTTCCTCAAGCCAAAGGAGAATTAACGCAAAGCAGTTGGAGGACAAAAGAAGAGGAGGATCCCAGGATCAGGATCAAGGAGCGGTGGCCGGTGTCGACTTTGATTGTAAGTTGATTCATTTTTTCAAATAATAAAAGAATACTTTTCTCATCCCAATGCATGAGTTATCTATGGTTTGTTTAATTTATGCTTAATTTCTAACCCTCAAGTAGAGAAGTAGCATGCATGCATAGTTGTTTTTCTTGATTGCAGGTTATCTTTGGAAGGAGCAGCGCAAGCAAGCGGGAAAAAGAGCAATGGAGGATCTACACCAAACATCAGTAACAAGGTTAGTAGGTTCTTTCCATGCATGTCTTGTGAAAGAGGGGTTTAAGTTTTGGGTGGTAGGTTAAAAAGTAATTCCTTTACGGTCAAAATCTGCATGCAAGTCTGACCCTAGTTTGCTAGTCCGTAGGGTATTTTTCTTGCTTTTGCCCGTTTGCTTGCGCTGCTCCTTCCAAAGATAATCTGCAATCAAGACAAACAACTATGCATGCATGCTACTTCTCTACTTGATGGTTAGAAATTAAGCATAAATTAAACAAACCATAGATAACTCATGCATTGGGACGGGAAAAGTATTCTTTTATTATTTGAAAAAATGAATCAACTTACAATCAAA
>SNQJ01S0122438.1:2039-26884 GCA_010110895.2 Picea sitchensis | reverse complement strand
ACAACGTTTTGTCTTAAGAGCAATTGAATGGTGGTTTAGGCATTAATTGAATAAGGTGTTGATTGGTTACATTGAATGCTACATTGTTCCAATATTTATTGGTGAAGTGTTATAACTTTTCATTGATATTGATAAACATTGGTTTTGTTAACATTTATTGCTAATTGCTTATATGTATTTATCAGATAGTCTTATAAAGTACTAACCCATTGAAATAGCTTGCATATATCAGTTTGCTGTTGCTTTGTTCCAGGCAGGTACACTTCTTTGGGGGTTTTACTTCTTAAATTGGCCTTTGGCTGGACTATCTGTTTGGGTGGTAACTTGTGAAGGGGGAAAACCTTATCTTTATATTATTAGCCCTTTGTCTCTTCAAAACCCCAGGTCATCGGGGACGTCTCCCCTGGGCCTAACCTCCCTAAAGAGAAAGAACCATCCCATTGTGGTGACATTGGGTGGGATTGGTTCCTGTTACGCCAGTTTGGCCTTTTATCTTATAGCCTTGTATCCTAGCTACAAACTGTGCGATAACAGGGACTGTTATGAAGGTATGTGTTATGCTGTTGGAGATATATGGCTGCCATGTATTGAGCTTCAGCCTGGAAGGGAAATTGCTGCCACGTATTGAGCTTCAGCTACATCTTGATCATTTAGAGCTGTGGTTTTTGCCTCAATTCTGCTAATAGGAGATTTGGTGATGGATTGCTGATGGGCTGCACTGCTAAGCATTGCCGCTACCAGATTTATAGCTTCACTGGGATTCTCTATGCCAGAATTGTAACTTCGATTTGAAGGGTTCCCTATGCAGTGAGTGTTTTCATGGTGGAATGGCTGAGATGGGTGAGTGCTAGCATAGGGAGAATCTTGTATGTAGAGGGAGTGTTGGTAGAGGGTCCTATCTGCACTGGTTTGGCTGGTGTTGGGATTCATTCGCAGTTGCTGTGACTGACTAGGGTCATGCGGCACAACAGTTTGGGGTTATGTCTGAGTTAGACTCACTGCAGGCAGAACTTCACCCTTGTTGCTTCATAGCTCCAAATTGGGGGTGGTATTTGCAGAGGATACCTATGGTTGGGAGGAAAATGTCTCCTACATGGTCAATTCCACATGCTCAATCTGTGAAAAAGATAAGTACATTCACTGTTTTTGTAATTCCGCTGTTAATCTATGAGTCTGTGTTTGTATGATGCAAAGTCTCCTGTTTGCTGTTAATTTCATATGCTGTTACATATGCTGTGTATGAATGGAGAAATGTGTGGGTGAATGTAAGTATCTTGTTATGTTGAATGGTAATGGATGAATTCAATGGACGATGTATAAATGAATTAGGCTGTAGATGTTTAGACACTACGGATATTTACAAGCTGCTGTTAAAATTGCATGCTTCTATATATGCTGTATGTGAATCTGATTTCTGAGTATGCATATTTCAATTTCACATCAGATTTGCATATAAATCTGGCTTGAGAGCTTGCATATTTCAATTTCACATCAGATTTGCATATAAATCTGGCTTGAGAGCTTCTGGAAGCTCCAGGCATAGTTACATTATGGGAATGAGAAGGAAATTTTTATGGTTTTGGTATCCGTGGGCCAAAGAAGGGCAGCTCGGTACACTACAGATTTGTATCAGAGCATTGGATATGCCATAGAGATTGTATGAGTGGCGTTGGGTATGCTACACAATATGCTTGTGTCTCATACAGGGTTCTCCATTAGTGAAGTATCAGTCTTTTGTAGTAGTAACATTTCATTTTTCTGGCATATTTGACTGAAACATATTTTTTATTGCAGACTTGAGGACAGGTATTCTTGTTCACAAACATCATGGACAGATTTATAATCGCACGGTTGCCAAGATTCTTGCAGAATATGCATCTACGGTAATACATTACTTACTGGTTTAGTTTTTAAATAAAGTGATAAACTATTAAGTTATTTGGCAGAACATACATGGCAATGATAAAAGTAAGTTTATTGTGTGGAAACTGGAAAGCAACAAAAGAAAAGCTTAGTATTCATGCTTTCATCATAGAATAATTAAAAATGGTAACTCTCTTGACATTTTTTGAATGTCTCTACAGATATATGGGGAATCTGAAGGATTCCTTCTCATGAAATGATGCAAGATGTTTAATGGCATGGATTGTGACAATGGCTTAGAAGGCAATTCGATTGCGATTCTTGGACAAGAGATTAGAAACTTATCTGGGTCACCTTTTCACATGTTACCTTATATTGTGTGCCATGCTGATTGGGTGGTCGAGGTTATTTTCATCCACTGACAGTGGCTTAGATAAGATAAGATAAAATAATTTTATTAATGTCCAGCAAACGGCTGCAAAAGTAGGTCATTGGGACTAAAAGAGTACATCCAATGTAGGTACATAGTGGGAGTGCAAAAGCAGGTTAATTTTCTGTAGCAGCAGGTGTTCCCACTTGCCTACTCCTAGTGCCCAAGGCATGCATGGGAGATTAAATTAACCCATATCAGCCTTATAAGATTAGCTTAAGTTTTCCTTAGGAAATTCAGCCACAAAATTTGTTGTTGGTGGATTGTGGGGCCCTGTCAAGGGGGGTGCTCAGCTTTAGTGCTGAGTGGGGCCTGTTATCGCACAATTTGTACTTGCCCAAAAGGCAAAGGCAAGTGGATGGTAAATTGGCGTAACAGGAGGTTGTCCTATCACTGTCACCTAAATAAGACACCTCTTTCTCTTTAGGGGTGAAAGCCTAGGGGAGACGTCCCCGATGACCTGGGACAGGTTTGAGAAGGCAAAGGCAATGGTATCCAAGGAAAGTTGTCCTCTCTCACAAGTCACACTGATCAGAAGTCCCAGAGGTTTAACAATATGAAGAAAGGTAATATACCAAGTGTACCTACCAATAACAGACAACAGAAGAAACACTATTTTACCAAGTAACAATTGATGTTAATGCTTGGTAAAACCTTGGACTTTCAATAAAACAATAAGTTGATATAGATGAAGCAAACATAAATTTATAACAGCAATGTATATATGATAACTTCACAATTTATGTCTTAAAGCATAAGCTTCAAAATGACCCAAATGGTAACCTAATATTAGCAATATGCTAGCACTTGTCGGAAACTAATAAGGCAATGTAAAAATCCTTTAATAATTGCTTTTAGGAGCTTTTTACTGCTGCAATATATGGCTATATCTTACTTTTGTAACAACAAGAATGTTATAAAATTAGTCTAATCTAGGGTTGGAATAGTTAACAAATAGCTTGAGGTAAATGGTTTGAGAGTTGTTTTCATGAATCAACCAAGTATGAGGTAATAACCAATGTCTTTAGGGTTAATGGAGTCACTTTTGCAGCAACAACCTTGAAGGAAACAAATATTAATGTGTGAACTAGAGACTAGATGGAGAATGATTGAGGTGTTGGTGACCCAAGGCCTCAATCACCAAACTCCTAGAGGAAAATGGCTACTAGGAGTAGGTAACCCTAGGACCTAACAATTTCCTTCTTCTTTTAGTTCATGCTTGAGATAAATAAAATTTTGATGAAGCAATGGTGATAGAGTGCTACAAGGTAGGGCTCTAGCATATCGCCTAATGGCTAAAGACGATCTTCTAGCAAAATCTAGTAGGTGAATAACTGAGATAGAGGCAACATGTGCTTAATCTCCTAGGGTTTTACTAACAATTTCTGATCTTAGCGAAATGCAAAGTAAAGATACTATAACCATTCAAAAGAAAGAAGAATTGCAGATTTTTCACTTACATTCACCAAGAATAGTGAAAATCTAGCAATATGCCCTAGTTGAAGACTTTCCTAGGAAAATGTTGAAATATTATTATGGCGCAAGAATATTCTTATCCCTTTTGTGGATAAAGTAAAAGATAAAATATTATATTAAAATTAAGCCCCCTAGGCGGAATTAAAGTGGTTTCTAACTACCCAAAGGAGAAGTCGGCCCTGGTAGTGAAGATACACCTCCTTTCAGCACTTGCCCATTTGTATAAATAAAGGAAGTGTGTACCTCATTTGTTCACTCCACTTTCGGCTCACTCATCTAGTCTTTAGTATTGAAGGAAGTACGGTTACCATTTACTTGGGAAAAAGAGAAAGAGGTGCATTGCTTGGGAGAGAGTATTCTCTAGTGTTTGGCTATGGTTCTTTGAGTATTTCTGTCTAGCATCATGGTAGTTGTCTCTCAAACAGAGAGTTATTCTGTACTGTACTTGGTTATTGAATGATGAATCTATATGAAAAGTTTCTTGGGTTCTTCCCCTTGAGGGTTTCCCAAGGATCATCTTGTGTACTCTTGTGATTGTGTTTCTCTAAAGGATCCTATCTATGCTCTGGTTATCTAGTAAATTTAAAAAGAAACCTAATAATAGCTTAAACCTTAACATGTGGTATGAGCTAAAATTTGAAGAGAGCATTTTCACTGGATAAAGAAAAATGTCCTTGTTGTCGTACAAGAAAATTAGGACTTTTTTTTGAAGAAGAATTTCAACCCCAAAACCACCTAGAAAAGATGTAGCCTAAGCGTAGAATTAGCACCTTCCAGCATACCTTTTCAATGAATGAATCTACAGGAAAATGAAACCCTAGTTTTCATTGGTACTAGGAAACCAGAAGTACTAGGAAACCCGAAGTACCAGAAAACCCGAAGTACAGTCCGAGAATTTAGAGTCCGGTTTCAAGGGTCGAAGTGGAATTTCGGTAGCTATACTAGATTACTAGCCTCAGTCCAACACATCTTTTTGTGAGTTCAGTTTGAGATCTGAAATTTGATTTTCTATTATTTCTATAATGGGAGGGCCTAGGGTTTCTACTACAAGAAAAAAACGGCTACCGGTATGAGGGTAGAAAACAGGCTGGAAGGATGGAAACTTAGAGATCATGGAAGCATAGGTTCTAGAAAGACTAGGCGAGAATGATCTCCTAGAACAATATTCACAGTGGAGTCCAGCCCACTTGAGAACCAGAGGAAGAAGAAGCGAAGACCAAGTATAAAGAAGAATGAAAAGAAAGCAAGAGAATCATGTCCGGTTAGTAAAAGGGATCACTTGATCCCTCATATAACCGAACTACAGACTGACAGGCAAATGTATACAAACCTTTCAAATGATTTATATGAAAGCAAAGACAGCGAGGAAACTTACTTTAAGAAATCAGCTTCGTAATATGGAGATGGAAAACTCAGGATCTATCTCATCCTATCTTATGAGAGTTTCAGTTAGGAATCACGACCTACTTGACTATTGGAGATGTCATTAGTGACAAGAGCTTGTAACCACAACCTAAATGGGTTTCCAGCATTTTGGGTTCCTTTTGTACAAAGAGTGTGTGCAAAAACTTAAAGTTACCCAAGTTTGATGGTTATAGACAGATTGCACACAGAAGAATCTAGACTTGAGATAGCAGAAGAGATAACATGTTATTTAGGGTATGATCACTCATGAGAGTGACAAAGGTATGTGTTTAGCTATGATAGTAAGGAAAATTTGGTAATTTCATAGAAAGAGTGAAAAAAAGTTCAAAAGTCTCCATTTCATGATTAGGGTTTGAGATGTGTACATGGTTGAACAAGTTTTGCTTAAGAAAAGATGTACACACTACTGATAGAAATCATGATATAGTTTTATTTGATTATTGCTTATTGTTACTAACTGATTGGCTAAGTGACATATCTCAGAAATCATGTTGTAAGTAAGTTTACAGGTCTAGGAAGAAAGAACTTATGCCTTGACTTGCGAAAGTTAGACAACACGAGAAGGAAAAGGACTTGATATGGTGACAGTTAGTAAGAACTAGACAATATCCATTATTCATATAGGAGCATGAGGCTCCTAAAAGACATAGAACATAAATGTTCAAGATGAGAGAAAGATGGATACTCGGATATAGTTGATAAGATGCAGGTAAATGCAGGTTTCTCCAGTACCGTTCTTATACATACAGAGGGAGCAGGTTGATCCAACATGAACATAGAAAGAAAGAAATATTCGAACAAAAGAAGGCACCTTGAAGGGATATTACAGAGGAAGAGACGCCATTAGAAAGGAAGACCTTAAATGAAGAAGGAATAATTAATCCGCAGGTGAAGACCTTCATAGAGAAGGAGAAGAGAAAGGCTGTGAGAGAAGAAAGAGACAGCCGTGAGCAGAAGACCTTCTAGAAGGGGCTAGAGGGAGCTAGAAGGTTGGCCGCTATCCAAGTGTTGAGTTTTGGATACTTTAAGGACATGCTAGAATACCCTAGTAGAGACGGGTGTGACCACCCTCATAGAGAAGAATGTGGATGTTTATCCAAAGGGCAGTGGGCAGATACTTTCCTCTATCCAAGGATTGAGTAGCCCGGAACACAAGAGCCTTGAAGATTTATGTGGAATGTTTAGTTGGATCTTGAGGTTTGTATCGTGATCCCGCGTTGATCTTGGAAAGGGAGTCTAGTATTGCTCATGCTAGCATCTTAGCTTCTCTAAGTTCAGAAGTAATGGGATGACTAGGAGTGAAGCTATGATAGTAGTCCTCCATAATTAGGATGGGTGAGATAAAGGACTACAAGAGAAGGAAGAACATAAAAAGAATGGAAATTCATAGAATATCTTACGGTAATGAAGAAGACCAAGATCATCTTCTACATTGAAGATAAGAAGAAGACTATCTTCTTATTGAGATGAAGAAAGAAGAAAAGATTATTTATCTTCTGTGCGAAGATAAAGAGACAAAACTTCTTTGTCTGGATCAAAGGCTATGATCGGTGATAAGTGATGCCGGATGACCAGGTAAGTTATATTGATGCCTCACATTTACCCGGTTGATGATGTCATCGATTGATGTTGTTATCCGGATGATGATATCCGGTTGATATTTCGAATGATATTGTTCGATTGATGATGACATCCATTATTTTGTCAAAGATAAAGAATATCCTTCTTGTTAAGAGAGTGTTGAAATATTGTAGCGCAAAAGAATATTCTTATCCCCTTTTGTGGATAAAAGTAAAAAGATAAAAATATTATATTAAGAAGCCGGCCCCCAGGCAAATTAAAGTGGTTCTAACTACCTAGAAAGAAAAGTCAACCCTGTTAGTGAAGAGACAACTCCTTTCAAAGCTTGTCAGTTTGTATAAATAAAAAGGAAGCCGTGCCTCATTTGTTCACTCATAGCTCCTCATCTAGTATTACGAAGTATTGAAAATGCGATTACCGATTCAGGAAGAAGGGAAAGAGAAGAAGCATTGCTTGGGAAGAGATATTCTCTAGTGTTTGGCTATGGTTCTTTGAGTATTTTCCGATCTAGCATCATGGTAGTTTGTCTCTCGTAGAGAGAGAGTTATTATGGAGTTGTACTTTGTTATTGAATCTATATTAAAGTTTTGCTAGGTTTTCTTCCCCTTAAGGGGTTTCCCAAGATAAATGCTTGTGTACTCTTGTGATTGTGTTTCTCTAAGTGATCTATCTATGCTATGGTTATATAGTAAATTGAAAAAGAAACCTAATAATATCTTAAACCTTAACAAAAAATGCCAAAATACACCCAAGATGAAGCCTCACTCAATAGTTTAGCATTTCCACTTAATTTCAGCGATATAAGCCTTAAGGGTTGAATTTGAACCTACTTGTGTGAGTGAAAAGAATGATCTAAAATACAAAGGATATTCCCTTATTTATACAATCAAATGACCTTTAATTACAAGTGGGTCAAAGGCAGGCATGGCTAGTTTACATCAAAAATTCAATTTTACATAAAATTATTAGAAATAAAACCTAATTTCATCTTTTTAGGGTGGCGTCTGTACCCTTCTTAGGGTGACATTAGCCCCTTCTTGTTGGAATGTTAGCCCTCCAAAGTGGCGTTGGGGCTCAAAACCCCTCTGAGGCGCCACAGCACCAGCAAAGCTGTCCTCATGCTAGATACCTCAACTTGATGATGTCAAGGCTTTGAATGATTGACATCGAGAGGGGCCTTTAAGGGTAACATCATGGTGGGGCCCCACAGGTCCCGAAGCTTGCCAAAGAGTTCCCTCGGTGGAGCGTCCTTACCTTTTGGTGCAAGCCTCATTATCTTTACGCCTGGATGGGGTCTTAACATCCATCTGTTGGGCTTTTTAGCCCCTATGGAGGTGCGAGCTAATCATCTCCCCATATGTACCTATCCGTTGAGCATGGTCTTGCACATCAAAAAAAATCGCCCTCCATGGAGAGACATAAGTCACATGGATTATAGCAATATTAATCACATATAATAATCAGTTGCAAACATGTGCATAAAACCCCTTTTTCGGACAAGTGCTTAAAAAGATGTTGTATATCCTACAAGCCTTGAGGTTTGGAGGCTACCGGTGCGATCCTAATGGGCTAATTCTCCATAGGTATGGGGTGTTTCGGTGAAAGACCAATCTAGGTCATGTAAGTGCATGAGATGGTGTGGGGATGTTTAAGGCAAGGGGTGTAGTGATGAAAAGGAAATGTAGAGTCTTACATGGGGGTGCCTCTGAAGAATTGAGTTGCACCCTTGTCATGAGATACAATTGTTTCCTAGCCCATTCAATGCCTTTTACTTTTTTTATCTTATTGCTTTTTTCTTTCAAGAGAATAGTGGGAACCTTGACTTGGCGTGGTGACCCGGTGGTGGCAATATCACCCACAAGCATTCCTTGGAGATGACAAAATTTCGTGAATAGAACCCCTTACCTCTTGGCTATACCACCAAGAATACTACCACTGGCATTGGTGAACGGATGAATAGTAGTGTCATACGCCCACATGCCCATGAATTCCCCTAATAGGTGACCATGATGAGACCTCTTTTCCACCAACTAGGTCTTGAGTTTATCTTTTATGGGTCCCCCTTTTTCTTACAGATAAACATTTCATATCTTTCGAGGATCCACAAAGCGAAATCTCAAGGTGATCTTTTGGCTTTAGCATTTGCCAGCTTCACTTTTACCCTCTGGGCCTTTTAGCCCCTTCTTCGCCCTGAGCAAGGTACCAACCCTTACTATCTTGTAAACCCAATGCTCGAGCAGTGTAGGGAATAGATGAGAGGAAGATGATGAAAGTGATAAGTATGGTGGGAATGGGCGGTGACAGCTTTCATAAACCCACCCGGTGGCAACTCACTCCTAAGGAACCAACTTGCTAGGGCATTCTGTCATCCCGGTATAGACAAGTCAAAAGGCATAAATCCATGCACATCATGAAGCAAAAAGAGAATTAAGTACATATTCAAATGTTTTGAAATTAGAGTGACACATACCATGATACGGGACTCATACCTCATAGAGCAAGACCAACGCTTCACCGGAAACTTGAGGCCGTCAGGATCTATCATTCGCTGCGGCAGAATGGAAGCTTAAAGAAGAAGAATGACGCTTCGAGGTCGGGCTCAAGTCCAATATGAAACCGATTGCTCCATGTCCTAGGACACGTGGGGCGCAGAGACATAATATCTCCTTATTTATCCCTGGGGTAGGGGATAACATCTGGCTCCAACTTCGAGACATGTGTGCTCCTTGAAGTAGAAGCATGAGAACCTCAACATCTTTAGTATGACCTGTGACACCTTTAGATCATCTCCCAACAAGATTGATTAGTAATCATTTGGGGTGAGGTGATATTACCCTTGGCTCATATATGATAAGATGAAAAACAAGTAAGCAATCATATATACTCACAGATGATACAACCTCTAGCATGAAATGTAGATCGTATATACAATGAATGCAAATACTTACCTACTTACCTCTACTTACAAGTTGGTTGAATGCTAGGTGTAATAAAATACCTAGTGAAACCATCCTAGCGTCTCATGTACCCACCTCATGCTTCATCTTAAACCAAAACAATGATAAGTCTAGCACAAAAATAACATGAGTTAGAAAATGTATTCTACCATCGAGTGTAGGCTAGCTCATGGAGGGAGGGAGGACAAAATCATTCAATTCACATCTTTAGGAAAGTGTTCAATCCATTTTAGAAAGGGATTGTGAAAAATCAAAGGTTGAATAGACCAGGCTCAAAAAGTCGAAGATTTGGTTACCTTGGACGTCTTCACATTCTGAGTTCTGGGAAGGGACTAGCAAGGACTTAGAAGATGACTGACAAAGAATTCTTAAGGAAGGTTGAAGGCTGAGGGTGGCCAGGACTTCTTCAACCCGAGAATTATTCAGAAAACCTACCCTTTAATTCTAGGGTTTGCCTCGGAGGAAACTTAAGACAAAGGACATGCCCCAGCCACCTTTAATGACATAGCAAGATAAAATAGTCGAAAGGGGCTGGAAAACATTATCACAAGGATCCTTCTCATTACCAAATGTGTCCCTTACCTCTATCAAGATCTGACCTAGCGGTGGTTTGATAATATTCTTCATGAATAAATCAATTACTTGAGGAATAAATCATCAAAATCTTCAAGGTATGATTGAAAATCACTAGGAGAATATAGCACCCGGTCATCCTTGGGTATGCGAAAAAAAGGTTTGTAATGATACCATCTCCTTGTTGCCAATTGTCAAAATTAGTAACTTCATATGATAATTTAGCAAGGCAACAATTGAAAATGACCTCAATGTCATAAATGGGATCTTCATTAGAACCAATCATCCAGTTACATCCCTTAACATGTATAAACTCATCAATATTATCAACAATGTCACTACCTTTATCATAACATGAAGGATTTAATGCATCCAAGGGCTCCTTTAGTACTTCCTCTCTTTCCAAATCATAAAACAAGCATCATCAAAATCTTGGAAGGAGGTAACTTATTGTGTTCACTTATTTTTGTGTAGGAGCATCATTGGCTTGGATGACTTCATCAAATGGAAGAGAGTCCAATGCCAGGCTAAGACTCATCTCTTCGTCTTCATTGGAAAATGAATGACCTAACTCTTCCAAGGGTTCCTTTACTTCTTCCCCTTCTTGGAGAGCATCATCCCGGATGAGAGGAAGGAGCGGTTACCGGTGCTTCATTCTCATAATTCACTTCTCTAGTTAAATCTTGCTGCATTCTATTGAATCATGGGAAAAATCTTGCTCCTCTTCAAGGGTTGACAATTTTCTTCATAAATTCCTTCTATATCGAGAGGGTTCTTGGTATTGAGTAAGGTACTCATCCTTGAGATCTTCCACAATCTCATTGGTGAATCCCTCATCCTCTAGGGCTACTACGAGATCCTTAAGGGCATCTTCATATTTCAAGCATTGTGGTTTCACAAAATCAATACACCTCTTGATGAGGTCTACGCAAGATGAAATACCCGTATCTTTGCAACTACTCTTAAACCAATCTTGCAAAAGGATGGCAGAGAAAGTATGAATAATTTTAGAACATCCCCCCTCCCAATTCTACCTCGCTTATATACTTCAAAAATTCTACAATGTGAGTAATTGGGAGGCCTCCAAATCTTGAAGAGTTGTTTAACCATTTTATAAATGTGGGTATCCTTGAAAACTATTGAAATCAATGATAGGATATACTTGTTCCCGGGGTGCCATGATCCCATAACTTGGAAATCACCGAGAATTGATAGTAGGTGGCACCTTGGGAAAAGGTTAGTGGAGTCACTAGATATTTTTCTTAGAAACTATCAAAGGGATGAGGGATCACCCTCAATGGAGTCGCGAGGTAAGCTTTGTAAAGTAAAGATTTTTGAGGAAAGGCTTAGAAAAGTGTAGTCTTTTTGGAGAATTGACTCAGTGTTCCTCATTCTTGGTCGCAAAATGTTGCTCGCACAATTTGTACTTGCCCAAAGAGAAGGCAAGTGGGATGGTAAATTGGTAACAAAGTTGTCTATCAACGCTCTCCTAAATAAGACACCTACTTTCTCTTAGAGGTGAAAATCGAGAGCAGTGACCGAGGTTTGAAGACAAAGGTAATGGTAGCTCAAGAAAGTTGTCCTCTCTCTGAAGTCACAACGGTCCGAGAAAGTCGGAAGGTTTAAGAATATGAAGCTGGAGTAATGCTTAAGTGTACGCCAAGAACCGAAACGAGGAAAACACTATTTTGCAAAGTAACAGAGGTGATATTAGTGCTTTGTAAGACCTTGGACTTTTCAATGAAAGTAATAAGTTGATATAAGATGAAGCAGACAGAAATTTATAACAGCAATGTATATATGATAACTTCAACTTCCTGGTTATGCCCCTTAAATAAGCTTCCAAATGACCCAAAATGGTAACCTAATATCGACAAGTGCTAGCATATTGCTAGCACTTGTTAGAAGCTAAGAAGGAAATGTAATAATCAACTTTAATACTTTCTTTTGGGAGCTTTTACTGCTGCAATATGGCTGTAGCTTACTTTTGTAACAACAACAAATATGTTAGTAACTTAGTCTAATCTAGGGTTAGAATAGTTAACCAAATAGCTTGAGGGTAAATGGTTTGGAATTAGGTAGTTGTCATCCAATCAATCAAAATGTAAGGTATAAACCAGTGTTTTTAGGGATAATGGAGTCACTTATTGCAGCAACAATCTTGAAGGAAACAAATGATAATGTGTGAACTAGAGACTAGAGGGAGAATAGTTGAGGTGTTGGTAACCCAAGGCCTCAATCGCAAACCCTAGAAGGAAAGCGACTACTAGGAAGTAGGTAAACCCCTAGGCCTTAGCGGTTTCCTTCTTCTTTAGTTCAAGCTTGAGCTAAATAAAATCTTGATGAAGCAATGGTGTTAGAGTGCTACACAAGCGTGGGGCTCTAGTACATGCTTCAATGGCTAAGTCTTCTAGCAAAATCTAGTATGTGAAAAGCTATTGAGATGGGACAATAACATGTGTTTTTTCTCCTAGGGTTTTACACTAGCAGTTTCATGATCTTAACAAATACAAAGTAAAAGATGTTGATTTTTTCAATAAAATAGGTTAAGCATGTAGTTCATTTCAATTTTGCATTTTGTCTTAACCATAAACAATTATGTTACAACATCCATGACACGAGAACACATCACAATAACACAAGAGTTTATCCTATGAAAACCCTTCTCAACAAAGGGAAGAAAACTAGCCAAATCCTTTGCTATAATCTTCAAGAGAAAAGACCTTCACCACCACTAAGACTTAGCACACAAAGGAGTGCTCAAACCCTAGAAGACTAGCCCAAGAGGTGTGCACTTTTTCAAAGAGAATGTCCTTTAGTGAAATTTCCAAACTTGTGTGTAGGATATGATTCCACAATGGGGAGTCTTCCTTTACTTATATTAGACTTGTCCTATCAGCAAAAGTGTCAGTAACAGCAGGGGCCAACCTCTAAGTCACATTATAATTAATATTAGCGGTCAATTATCTTTTACATTTATTACTAATCACATTAGGAATTGGGGCAGGCACATGCCCTTTACATTACAATTAGGGTTACAAGCGGGTCTGAATCTTGAACAATATGCCAAAGGGATGCGATACACCCACTATGTTCATCCACTAGGGGCACATCCATAGGGATGTCCATATCTACAGCTCACTACATTACACAGAAGAACCCGATCTACACACGTTCACTGTGCTCGTCCTGAGGGCGTCCACTCTGAATCTTCTTTCCCATTGCCTCTACAGGAGAGTCATCTGAGTTCCCATCAACCTCTTCTTTGCTCGGAGGAGGCCAATACATCATTTTCATTTCTGTCCACATGACGATGCAGATTTCACTTGTGCTCATCCACAGACATGTCTAACTCAGCAGAGATCATGCTCCACTGGATAATCATCTGAGTTCTTCTCAACTCTCTCTGAATGGAGGAGGTCATCTCGTTCATTTTGTCTCAGATAGGAACCATACAACCCTCTTAGGGTATTTCTCTCAAGTTTATGGTGGAAAGACTCACGTAATTGCAATGATCCACATCTCACAAGTTTGTAATTTGGAGAATCTCCCACGCCATTTGCAATCATCAACACTCATTCTCGGCTTGGGAGGCATTCTTTATCATGCCAAATCTCACATGGATGTGCTTTGAATTTTGTCTTGGATGGATTTATCAACTCCTTCTCAACTAGGGAGGCAATCTTTACCAAGTTAGTTTGGTGAAGATTTATGCAATCTTCTCTTGTGTAGGAAGGTGTTGCATGTGTATGATTTTCCTCATCATCATCTACGATATAAGAACAATTTCATCTCCATCGTGTTTAGATCCATCGGGCTCTTGGGTTCTCAAGGAGCTTTACACATTTCTCTTGGTTATCATCATAGGATCCATCCTCATGGTCAAGTAGAATGCAGCCGAGCTTGTGAAGCCATATTGCTTACTTTTCGATGCTCTATACTACGCCTCTGTGGTGCTCAAGGAATAGAAGCCGTTTCTCTTTGCTCGAAACCATGGAAAACTTCACGTTAGAACAACAACTAGATGTGCTCTTTAGGTCCAGCCTTTACGCTCCAGATCAACATATCACGCAAACTCAAGTTCACATTATGGAGGCATATCTAGAAACCATATCAAAGCGTACCTGCGTATATATCTCAATACATGTTTTGTTGTTGTCTAGTGAGTGTTTTCAGTTGACTCATGAAATGACTAAAAACATTCACTGCATGGCATGAATCAAGTTAGTGTTAACGAGATACATCAATGATCAAATCAGTGTAAGACCGATCGTCTGAATCATCATCAATCTTTTCTTTAAATCCATCACGCGGTGGATTTTGCATTCTATCATAGTGAACTTCTTTAATATTTTCCTTGTATATTTTCCTTGACTGGGAAAATCTCATCAGTTCTCTGTCATACTTCTTGTCAGAAAGTAGTGCATCATACTTAGATTCTTTATCTTGGTCGAGAAGTCAAGGATTACTTGTATCCAAGAAAGGCTTTTATGAATAAATTCCATCATCAGTCTCTCATTATATCTTGTATGTATAGGTTTGGATTGGCAACATTCTTAGAAACAAACTTATCAAGAAACTATCTATTTGATATAGTTTCCAACTAATGGATGGTAGTACGGATGGAAGTGTATGGGGTTTTATTGGATCAAGTGTCTCATCACTGACAACTCCCTCTGTTTGGGAGAAATCTCTTGCTATAGATCTTTCGTTTTTGTATTTCTGTGATTGCCATCAATTTGCATGCTTGATCTCTTATAGATCCACTTGGAAGTTACCACAAATTTCCCTCTTGGTCCCTGAATAATATCTTATACATCATTCTTTTAAGATATATTGGTATTCTTGTTATGGCATCTTACCATGCATTCTTACATTTGCTTCTTGTTATCCCCGTTCTAGGGATAACTAGAGGAGATCTGTCTCGAGGCCCTGAGGTCCTAGACATGGAGTACAAATGAGATTGACTTTGGCGAGCATGGCCCTAGAGGGGCCCATCCTTCTTCTTCTTTACGTCGGTCGTCTTGTCGGCCCGGCTGATGGCATCCGTCACCATCGACTTGTCTTGTATTGGAGAAAGGTTCTTGCTCCATGAGGTAATTGGTCACGGTATCATGGTATGTGTCACTTTTGATCATTATAACCTTTGGATATATGCATTTAACTCCTTTTATATCTTCTGGCGACTACTTGGATCTTACATTAACCCACTTGACCATGATTGGGGATTGATAGGGTGTCCTAGCAAGCCTGTCTGTACCCATGGGTTTTGGTTTGCCATAGGGATTTACGAAGAGCCATCGTCCATCCATCATACCACCACTTTTCCATCTTATCTCCGGCTCATCTGTCCCATTCCTCTTGTCAGAACATTATGATGATTTGTTTGTGGGGGTTGCACCTTATCTCTTGGTAAGAAGGGGCTAAGGCGAAAGGTAAAAGCAAGCGGTAAAAGATAAAAGCCTAGAGATAAAACCTCGAGATGCTTTGCCCGAGGATCACGAGAGGCAATAAAAGGCCTCGGCAAGAAATAAAGAGGACTGAAAAAATAACAAACAAGACCTAGTCAAGGATAGGGGGTCTCATCGCGACCAACCTATTACGTTCATAGGTACCCTAACGACATGACGTGCCACCATCGAGTGACCTTGAGCGGTGACCTTTGGTTTCATCACCAAGGGAAAGGGGGTCTCATCCGCAGGCCAACCTTATCATCTACGTGAAAGTACTTGTGGGTAACAACTCTGGCTCTGGTCACCATGCCAAAGGAAGTGTCCTACGGTTGGCCATGAATAAAAAGAAAAGAAGAAAAAGCAAATAAAGAAAAGAATAAAAGGCAAGAAAGGGCTTGGAAAAATTGCATCCATGGCGGGTACAACTGGCCTTCTACAAAGGCACCCACCGAATTAATATCATGCATCCACGGCTCTCCACTCCACCGGTATTGTGACTGGACATCCATAGACCACATCACCTCATTTACATGGCTTGGATGAAACCCCTTGGAAAATTTCCTTTCCTTATGGATACTAGCCAATAGGGTGTCTTGTCCTTTTCTCAACCTTGTGTGTAAGGTTTTTTGTAATATCTTTGAACTATTGAATGATATATGGGGTTTTATGTATGTTTGATAATATTAATGATGAAATGCTGATTAACATTGCTATGATCCACGTGACCTATGAGCCCATGGAGTAGTTTTTGATAAATGGGACCATGCTCGTGGATAGGTACCATTTGGACGTTACACATGGGGAGATGATTAGTTCGGACCTCATGAAGTGAAAGTCCGATAGATGGTTCTTTGAGACCCCATCGGTAGAGAGCGAGCGTTGTAGAGGTTTTACCTTGGAGAGAGGAAGGGCGTTCACCCGGCACTTTGGCGGGGCACGGCCTGGGGAATGACCCCTTTAGTGGAGCGTTGGCCTTGGAAGGCTCGAACATCCCCATCCTTGCCATGGCGTCAACCAGCTTCATGGTCATTCTTGGTGTTGGGCAAGCGGTGGCGATAGTGGCATGTTGAAGGCCCTGAAGTCAACGTTTTGCTCTGGATACCTCATTTTTTTCAAAGGGCTAAAGCGCCCTCAGCAAGGATTTTTACCTTTAATGCAATTTCCGGTTAGGGTTTAATTGACAATTTATTGGAAAAACAATATTACGGTCTTGTCGACCCTTTTTTATGACCCTAAAATTAATTAAAGGTCATTGACCTATATTGAGGAGTTTAGCCTCATTTTGTGAGAATCACTCACTCTCCTAATTGAGGGTATGATTTTTCTAGCCCTATTAATGGCTATTTGAGGAAAGGCACTTGTTTGGAGAGAGGAGATTTTTTGGCAATTTATGGTGTTTTTCTTGAAGGAAGGTTTTACAATAGGGTTTTGCATGCTATTTGTTGGTGATTTGTAAGTATTTTTAAAGCTTCTTGATTGAATGGTTGTAGTTTAATTTCTTTACATTTATTTATAAATATTCTTTAAGATCAAAACCCTAGAAATTTTTAAACTTCTACAAGTAGATGGATTGTCATGTCCTGATAAACCTTTTTAGCCATTGAAGAAGAAGAGCCTATCCATTGCTACACTATTTCTTTCTTCTTCCCTTAAGCTAGCTTAGGTGCCAAACTTCAAGAGGAAGAGGGCGTCCGAGGCCTAGGTTATCTACACCTAGAATACATTTTCTTGGGTTTGATGAAAGAGCTTTGCCTTTGCAACACCCTCCCTCTTCAAACTCTCTTGTCTTGATTTTACTTGTCTTTGAGCTTGCTATTTCCAGGGAAGGAGGAGATACGAGGCCTTGCTTAAGCAACAGGAGTGAGCCTCTCTCTCCCCTAGGGTTACGTCTTCAAACTGCTATTCTGACCTATGAAACCTTCCCTCTTGTCCTTTGAATCTCTTCCCCTTCAACTTGTGTTTCCTTCACCTTTTGACTCCATAACCCTAGGCAGCGATCTTAAGCCTCCAAGCGTTGAAGTGAAAGTGAATAAAACAATTCCCAAAACCTCTTATAAATCGAAACCCTAACTAACTAACTACTAACCACAGAAAACGTCACAGTTGGTTATTTCATCTTGGCGCAACATTTTTTATATACTAAACATTGGTGGATGGTGTTTTAAGCATTTATTGAGTGAGGATTGATTGGATATCATTGATTGCTATAACATCTTGATATTTATTGGTGAAGTAAAATTATTTCATTTATATATTAACAAACATTGACTTGATCAATATTTATTATTCGCGATTGCTCATACATTGATATCCGGATAGTTTATTGGAAAGTATAACCCTTTGAATCATAACTGCATGTGATAGTTTTATTTTGTTACTTTGTTCGGGTAGGTGATTCTCATTTGGAGCCTACACTTCATTATTGGGTACATTTTAGCCCATTCTCTGTTCTTGGTGGTGACTTGTGAAGAGAGAATTTCACTTTGACCTTTATACCTTAGCCTCTTCAAAGGCCCAGTGCAGGATGTCTCCCACAGGCCTAACCTCCTAAAGAGAAGAACCTCCCCATGCGTGAGAGGTGACATTAGATTGGGAGTAGGTTCAGCCATGCGATTTGGCCTCTATCTTCTAGCCTTTTGACCTAGCCTGAAAGCGTAGATGCTTCTTCTCTAAGACAAGGAGTCTCTGCATCAATGAAGTGGCTCATGGGGAAGGAGATGGCTCAAAATCTCTTTTCTTTCTTGGATGTGGCTTGAGAGGTTTGTATGTTTCTCTGCCTCTTGCAGTGTGAGTCTAGATAGGCATTTGTGCCCTCTTTGCAGTATCTCACGAGAACATATCGAATTGGGTTTCTTGGATTAATGTCTGTCTCCCTTTGAACTGTTGAATGGGAGAAGGTATTGTCTTACTGTCAATCTCTATCCGAGATTCTGGATCTTTGAAGAACTATCTCTTCTTCAAGGACAACGTCTAAGCAGCTCAATCATGTCTTTGACCGAGATGTTGATCTAGAATTTCTTTGAAGATTCTTTGTATCCTTTCTTTCTAAAGGATGCTTGCTTGAACCTTTCTTCTCTTTGGGTACATGAAAATACATAGACTTAATAGCACGAAGTGTTCAATCTTAGGCTTCACTACGGTGAAGGCTTATTCGGGAATTATGTTTTTCAAAGTTTGGTGAAGACTCTTGATCTGAACTTGCCTGCTGTGTCATGCATGCTTCTGCCCATCATGTTATGTTATGATCTAAAAGAGGGAAAAAACATCTCTATTTATACAATACTTTGACCTTTTAATTAACAAAATAGGTCCAACAAAATAGCCGACAAAGGCTAACGGTTCATTATTCAATTATTTGTCACTTTTACATGCTAAATGCCAAAATGGCCAGAAAAGTCAAAGTCAAGAAGCCCTAAAGGTGGCCCTTTTAGGGCTCAATAATCATCAAATGAGCAAGGCGTTGCCCTTCCTAGGGCTCCAAAAACCTGTCACACCTGCCCAATCAAGCTATCTTGTCAGCGCCCTAGACGCCGTCCATCACCTTACACGGTGGCGTCTGATCCAAGCTGAGTCCCAGCGTCCAACTTGCTGGTTGATCCCCATGTGCTAAATCTATGCCAAAGCGTCTGATGAAAACATCCTTCTTCTCCTATGTCGCGAGGGCTCATCACACAAGCATCTGCCTCTGCCATCCCAACGTCCATCGATGGGCTCTTCAGCCGCATGGTCGAGACTGATCATCTCCCCATGTGCCGATCTCACGGTACCTGTCAGCCCGGTGTAGTCTTGCACATCAAAGCTCGCCCTCGAGGGGCTCGATAGTCAAGTGCTATCATAGCAATGTAAATCACATTTCATCACATTAAATTTGCTCGAATATATGCCAACATCTCATAAGTCTTCCTAACAACAAGACCTACACAAGCCCACTATACAAAATCAAAGCAACCAAAAGACAACCTATTTGGCTAATACCCATAAGGAGAATGGAAAGTTTTCATAAAGGGTTATTCAAACCATGTATAGTGGCGTGATGTGGTTTTAGGGATGTCTAGTCATAGTCCGAGACCTAAGTAGGTGTATTCATGGGTGCCTTTGTAGGGAATGTGTACATCATGGATGCACTTTCCAAGCCCTTATTGCCTTATCTTTATTTATTTGTATTTTGCTACAAGCTTTGGCAAAGAGGACACTGCCTTGTCTATGTGGCGATGACATTACCCAGCACAGTATCTTCGCGAAATGAAGAGGGTTGGCTCGTGATGAGACCCCCCTTCCTTTGGCCATGCAATAAAGTCGCGCCTGGTTTGGTGACACGGTTGTTAGCAATGTCTGCGCTAAATACCTATGAACATAATGGGCGACTCGTGATGAAGCCGTCCCCATCCTCTTGGTTAAGTCTTGCACTTATTTATTCATTTTCTTAGGGTCCTCGGTTTCTTATGAGGAGGCTTTTATTGCCTTCTCGGGGGATCCCCACGAAGCATCTCTAGGTTTTCATTTTCCTATGGCTTTTATCTTTTTACCGGCTGCTTTTACCACGGGCCTTTAGCTTCCCCTTCTTCCCACAAGACGAATGTACCGATTGGTCATCCTAATGGCTAGACTAGAATGGGATAGATAGTGGATTTTAAAGATGAAAAAGTGATAATATGAGGGCGATGGTTCTTCAGAAACCCTTTTTGGTGAATTTGCCAAAACCCATGAATACCAACTTGCTAGGCTACCCGGTCAATTACTATGATGGTCAAGTATAGATTGAGTGTAAAATCAGCGATTATAAAATGAAGAGATCCCTGAAATGCATACATAAGAGGTTATAATGATCAAATATGACATACTATGATACCTCGGACCAATTACCTCATGGAGCAAAGAGCCCTCACAAAGTGCAAGCCGGGCGGTAGTGATGGAGGTACGGTAAGGATGTCGGGCGGAGCAGTGAAGAAGAAAAGAGATGGGTCCTCTAGGGCCATGCTCATGTTAATCCTGCTCTCGGTACTCTATTTCTAGGACCATGTGGGCCTGAGACATGATCTCCTAATTATCCTTAGATGCTCCGGGGATATAGCGAGGTCAAAAACCAACATGGCGATTACATCAAAAAAATCAAATTTGCACTAAATTTGTTAAATAAAACCAATTTCATCATTTTGAGGTGTGATCATGGCCTTCCTAGGGTGGCGTTAGCCTTTCTTCTTCAGAATATTATCCCTCCAAGTGAAAAGTTGGGGCTCAAAACCCCTGGAAGCTGCCACACATGCCAACAAAGAAGCGATCCTCATGCTAGATACCTCAGCAGTGATGTCAAGGCTTTTGAGTGGTGACGTCGAGAACCTTCAGGGCAACATCATTAATGGGAGAATACCCCAGGTGAGGAGCCTACAGAAAGTTCCTCTCGGTGGAATGCCTACCGCTTTTACGGTGCAAACCTCACGGTATCTTTACGTCGCTTGGTTGGGGTCTATATCATCCCATCACGGTGTGCGCAACCCTATGGCTGGAGGTCCGAGCTAATCATCTCCCCATATGTACGATCCAACTAGTACCTGTCCACCGGGCATAGTCCTACAACAACAAAAAGTACACCCTCCATGGGCTCACAAGTCATAGGGATCATAGCAATGTCAATCCTCTAATAATCAAGTTACCCAAACATGTATATCAAAACCCTTTCGAACAAGTGTCAAATACGTTATGCTATCCTACAAGCCAAGTTTGGAGAGGGGTTCGGGGAAAGTCCCTATTGAACTAATTACTCCATAGGTGTGGGGTGTTTCCAAGTGAGAAGAACAATCTAGGTCACGTAACAAAAAGTGCATGTAAAGATGAACATGGGTATGTTTGGGAGAAGTGCGATGATAGCCTTGTAGCGGGAAATGTAGGTCTTACTGTGGGTCCCTTTATAGAGGGCGAGTTCTGCTTTATTCTTCGTCATATACACAATTGAAAACATGAGTTAAGTCACGCTCACTTAGTGTGTCCTCAGATGCACAATGCCTAGGTTCAAATCCACTTGTTGTCACCTTGACACGAACCTCTTCCGTCTAGGCTTACTCCTAGGGAAACCAGGGGAGTGAAATAGTTTCTAGATGAGATTTAAAGTTAAGTTCTAGGAGTTGGTTTCTGAATTAGTTAAATGGTTGGGGAAAAAATCTAGCCTATGATGCAAACCAGCAATGCAAGATGCAACAATTAAAATGAACAATCAAACCCAGCCTTTCCTAGGACCATGGAACGTTTTGGAGTAGGCCCGAAGGGGTCATCTAAATTAAAGGGAGGTTGATTACAATAGATTTAAAAAGGTTACAAATATTACAACAAGATTTAGTACAAGCTAGATACAAAGCTGCCGGTAAAGAATATGTAGATTGTCAAGGTAAACTAAAAGCGGATTACAATGAATGCAAGATGTCTGAATGCTAACTAACTATTTGCTTGTATGTGCAGGAAATAAAGATAATCAAGATAAGACAACCATCAACACATCAAAACAAGCATGCTCACAATAGCTCTACTCTATTGGACTGCTTATCAATGGCTTAAATATGCAAAACACTCAAGACCCAGTCAAAAGAGTGCCTCTGGGAGGATCTTGCAACTTCTTGGGGATCACACACTACACAAATATAGGAACAACAATATAAATAAAAGATGCTTGAAAAAAGAAAGTGTTCCGAAACACAGATATAACCACTTAAATAATTAATCCTGTCCAGATCACAGATATAACCACTTAGATAGCGAATCCACAACTCATAAATATAACTCGCATGTGAAGTGTAAATACGAAATAAACGTGCTTGCAAGTGTAAATGTGGATTTCCCGAAAGTTGTAGATTGAAGATTGATTTAAGTTTTTAAGTGAGATTCAATCCTATCTAAGTGTCAACCCGATACTTTCCTCCCCCTGTTACCAAGTAACTGTTGGGTGCTCAAGAAGTAAAGCAACGAGGCCTACCCTAGCTCCACAGGTCAGCCCAAAGATAAGAGTATTCCCGGAAAAGGACGTTGAGCGCCATGAGACCGTCCCTAGCCTATCACCTTTCCGTTGCTTCCTTCGATCCCGTTTTAAATTGCGAAGATGGTTCGTAAAGGTGTCCTATTAAGTCTAATGAGTTGTTAAACCTAAGGACTAAGTGTTTTAAAGTGTTTGAGTGCGTTATGCTTGCTCAAAAAGGCCAAATGGGCCCAAAACTGAAATTGAAAGTTAAGTTATTAAATTATTGAGTTATTGCATGTAAAGCTTGAAGAGCTTGAAATGACGCGTGGAATTTGAAAACGATTATTTAAACTATTAAGATACCCATGTTTGCATGCATTTGTGAAAGATAAAATATTTGAGAAATAAATGACTTGCATGCAAAGAAATAACGAAAAACAAAGATTTTATCTATGCCTCCACGGGCCTAAACTAGCATTGGTTGTGTGTGATCTACTCTAGATAATTTTAACCATTAGCATGCATCTAAGATACCCACAACTAAACTAGCTAACTGTAAAGGAAAAACGGAAAAGAAACTAAGCTAAAGCTGGAAATGAAAAACTGAAATGAAAGAGAAGGCAAGCCACTTGGGGACCCTCCTTTGGGCTTGCTTACAATGCTTTAGATAGAAAGAGAAGGAAAGGAATTTTATTACCACTTTAGAAGGAGGTCCTTGGAGGTGTGTTGTGCTTGAAAACATACAGCATGCACCCTTTACCTGGCGAGGATCTGCAAAAATCAGCAAGCTATTTCTTGCTGAAAATGCTGCAACACACTCAAAGAAAGTTAAGAAAATTTCTGTTTTGCAACAAAACTTTCCCACATATAAAAACAAGAATTTTAAATGTATTGAAATGACCTATCTAATGAGTTAGCAACCAAAATCTGAATACGATGTAAGAACAAGAAGTTAAAATGGACAGCTTATGAAGTTTCAGTGAGTGATGAGGGTAGATCCTTGCTCGAATCTATCCCAACAACCCTCTTGAGATGACCTCAAATCTTGAACACAAAGTGAGAAGAAGATTAGATAATGTCTAGCATGCATCAACAATACAACAAAGTTTATATCATAGACACATGCAAAACATATAAGCCAACAACTGTCCTATTGCTAGACTTAGCTAAGTAAACAAAATTTACCAAGCATATATTCAATATCCACAAAGTATTCGGAAAATAACAGTTTCACCTCACAATAGCATGGAAATCCAGACCAAGTCTTGTACTCCAGTGTTCCTCCAAAGTTCTTCTTTTATTACCAAGGGAAGAGGTTGTAGCAACAAAGTTGCTCCAAGCTGTTCAAAAACAAATGAACCAAAGCAAGATGACAATGAGAGAGAGAGGGAGATGGTAAGAAATTGGTAGCATAACAATACTCGGAAGAATGGTGAATAATGAGTGAGGGAGAAGTCTCATTTATAGCTTGGGATTCTTGGTTGCATACTCACTAGTTCCCTAACCGTTCTTCTTTGCCCATTTGCCTTTGCCCTTGACATTGGTTGCAAAGGCCTGTTCTGAACCCTCGATCTCACTGCTGCTACCAAACTGTTTCTTCCATCTGCCCTGTTGTTAGAGTTGTTTGCATAGCTCCCCAAACTTCAAGTCAATAGCTGTAGCGGTGATGTTTAGGGTCTCTATGAAGTGCTCATAGGTACATGGTAAACTTTTCAGTGTGATTACCACCATGTCCTCTTCTTCCATCTTCCAGTCAATGGCCTCCAACTATTCTCGGATGTCCTTGAGCTTGAGTAAGTGCTCTTGTAATGATGCACCCTCACTCATCATGATCGAAAACAACATGTTCATCAAGAAGGAGGTTCGGTGTAATGTCCCCATTTTGGGACATTATAACATTACAACATTTCAGAGTGCTATGCCTAACCGAGTAGCCAGATAGGGGTGACAGAGAGTTCGGGAGATATTGAGGTGTTTATTTGGGCCTGACTTGCATTGTTCATCATCAAGATCCATTTCGCACAGCTGGGTTTTGGTTCCATTGCATTCCGACAATTTCCGTAATTTTGAGTTATTATGGGTCATATCTTAATTAAATTCACTAAGAAGGTCATAATGGGCATATTACTTGGAGAAACCTCTTA
>SNQJ01S0122435.1:0-26885 GCA_010110895.2 Picea sitchensis | reverse complement strand
TCAAGGAATCATACAATAAAACACAACAAGATTTATAGGAAAGAATCATATTACTGTATCATATTAAATGTGAAAGAGATATTACAACCATGGCCTTGATGTCATAAGGTCCCTTCCAACTGTCCTTCGTTCCCCACACACTTCCACTCCAAGAATTCTGAAAGCATAGATCTGATACTACTCACAATCTATCTTGACAAAGAAAAACTCAAAGACACTCCAATCAAGCTGATAATTCCAAGCCAACCAAAAGCTCCAAAGCTAACAAAAGATAACTTTCTCCATTATAACTCCTCTCCTTTTATAATTTTAAGAGGATAAGGTGAGGAGGTTAGGATGATCCCACTAAATCATGAAAGCGAATAAGATCCAAACCATTCGGATGCCACCTCACCATAGAAGTTTTTCCTTCTAGAAGATTCGAGAAAACGCTAGTTTTTCCCACGTGTAAGAATTCTCGCACCCTGCCTATAGAGAAGCCTGCAAACATCTCACACCCTAGCTATGGTGCAACCTACGAGAATTAGGCATTCTCGCACCCTGCCTATATAGAAACCTATGAACTTCTTTTTTTACAGGGTTTTTACAAGGGAAAATGCAACTTCTTTTCTCAGGAAAAGTTCTTCTCTCTTCTCTCTTCAGGAACTCAAGCCACTAACCCCTCTGAAGGAAACAAATAGGTTTACATCATTAATGGTCATAGGGATGACGAAAATAATGTGTAACACATATCCAGGTCCGTCCAATCCCATTTGGGGCTCGAACGCTCAACCCAACGTCCATGTTCAAGGGAACAACCCTAACCAATACAACCCTATAAATTACATGCCTCCAAACTAACAACCGAATCTACCTGTCTCTTCGCATTATATGCAAACTGCTTACGGTCCTACTAGTATACCTACGGGACTTCCTCCCCAAAGTCACCAGTACCCCCACATCCTACTTAGTATACCAACAGGGCTTTCGTCCCAAAGTCACCAGTATCCCCATGAATAGACAGTTACCCTTCTTAGCCACTTGACCTCCCTAATCTATCTAGAATTCCAATAATCCCCATCAGTCCTCAATGGCTCGTAATACCAGCCAAACTACCATCCAACATTCCTAAGTTCGATGGTAAATCGGGAGAGGACTTGAACAATCATGTAATGACTTTCCACCTTTGGTGTTCATCCAACTCTTTGATGGATGAGACTCTATTCTGATTACATCTTTTCAGCGGAATCTCACGGGTTCCACAAGGCATGGTATATATAATTACCATGAGGATTCTTCACTGACTTTTAACACCCTCGCCATGGCTTCCTCTCACCCACTACCAGTTATCATCGATCCATTACGAAAACGGGAACCAAAATTGCTGTGAGTTCTTTCAAACAAACCAAAGCTACTCACATCTCCCGATCACATTCATGAGTGGTGACGGAGACAATGTCTCATCAAAATCGAACTTCCTTGATCAGTTACTGGTGAGTGGTTCACGAAATCATTCGTGAATGAAATTGCCCTACGACATCGCCAAGGGTGGAGTTGTCAGAAGAATAGGCGATCAATCGTGATCAATACATTGACCTCATTTACTCATAAGCGGCACCTTTACGATTTACTCCCTGACGCACTTTTCATCCTTCTACTACCGCTACTTCAACTACTTCTGGCTGTTTCCCATGTAGCTGATGGTGTGATTGACAATTTCCATGCTCAACCCCACCTGCACGTTTCCTTTACCGCCAACCCCAAGTCCGTTTCTTCAATGTTCAACATGCTCTGTCTCCTACTCCTCCTACCAGCAAAACCTTTGAGGTTAACTCTATCCAATCTACCCCTACCGAAAAGAATAAACTTAAAAAAGGGAAGGGTAAGAATAAGGAGGATAAAAACATGCAACTGAGGGTGTTATCTAAAACCACTCATGTTGACGATAAAGATAAGAACAAACCTGATACCTCTTTATTAGTCTTATCTTATAGTATCATCACTTACACTAAGATTGTCCAAGATGAGCTAAGGTTACTTTGGTTCCTCTGGACCCTGAAACTGCTCACCCCAGTTGTGTTGTTGTCACAACCATTTGCTTCTTAATAGCAGGCCCAATTGGTCATTCATGACCAACCTTCCCTCCAGACATCCCAGGCGTCTTAATGTGTATAGGTGATTCAAAGAAGAATGACATCACACCTCTACCCCTCGAGCCAAAGATTATTCCTTCTCTAAAGAGAAGGTTGATGAAATAATTCCTTCATTGGTCCAATCCATCTCCCTCGGCTCCACCTACTAATGATCCTCTTCATCCTCAATGATCGAGACTAGATACAGTTCTTCTCACTCCCCCAAAGGGTGTTGTTAGAAAGCCGAGCCAATCCCCACATGTACCGTAACTAGAGTATTGTAAAGATCTAGCTCCGCACCATCCTCGTGATGTCACCCCTCGGTCCTTCTCGTGAGTTTTCTCGACAAGGAAAGGCGAACCAAGAAAGCTATTGGTGGAATCGGGACTCCACGGATACCGATAATTTTGACTTGAAGATCATATCACCCGCTACTTCCCCAACTGTGATTTCCAAATAAAAGCTATTGTCTCCACAAGAACATTTGTAGAATAGTTATTGATGAGGGTGCCTCCACATGTGTTATGTCTCTTGATTTTTGGATAGCCATTGGCTCTCCTTCTTTAACTGAATCACACAACACACCCAAAGCCTTTAATGGCCTGGACAGTTTTACTTATGTCCTCCCTTCTTATCACCATTAGGGAAATGGTTAACGCTTGAAGGAGGTCTCTTTGACGCCCCTGACATAACCTTTACTTGGCCGATTTTATCTATTCCATGGGTGCAATTGTGTCCACTCTTTTCCCTCATGTTGTAATGCTTCCCACCAAGGAAAAGTAGTTATGCTGGACCAATTGGCCTTCTTTAACGAATATAATTTACCAACAACGCATCTTCTAATAAAACACCTCTGATGAGAATGCGGGTCTTATAAAATATTCCACCCAATGGGTATGCTTTCCATTCCTCCCCCGAAGGTTCCACATCCATTTTTCGCCCGGAGTAAACATGATTTCCACCGCTCGGTGAACCCTACGTTTTAAGTGACCGTGGATAGTACCTAACCTGATCATCTTTCTATATGTACCAAATGCCTTTGAGTCCTACAACCATTTATCAAGCCATTCAATCGAAACCCCCTTCTACCCTCTTGCAGGATTTATCGTCGGATCCATTCCGTCATTTTTCCTACAGACGATATGTTTATTATGTCCATGCAGATACCTCCCTGGATGATGGATTAATTCATCGCTCCATCTCTTCTTCCTGAACAACATGCAAAGATTGAATTAACCGCATTCACTCATCGCTATTTCCTACCATTCTCGAAGTTCATACACGAGCATGTTCTAATTTAAGGGAACTTAAGTAATATCTCACCTAATATCCACCCCTTTACATATCCATTTAACCTGGAGCTATTTAAAAATGTGCATGGCTCAGAGCTTCTGTGGTTCCAGTTTTATTAGTTGTCACCTACAAGTCTCTTTTTCAAAAAAATTGTGACGTCTTCGCATGGAGAGCTTGCGAATAATGTCGTATTGACCCCACATTGCTATACATGATTACATATACCCAGCAAACCCGTCAAGTAATGACTCTGGCCCACCCACCTGTGAAGATGTTAAGTATCAAGCTTGTAGTTGAGAAACTTCTCAAAGTTACCGATGCACCATTCTATGGTCGCGAATCGAATAGGTTTCCAATCTTTTCACAATACAAACAAGGTACCATCCATAGGTGGTGGCATTATTGATTGTAGGGATATTAATAAAGATTGTCCCAAATACAACTTACCTACCCTATTCATGGACTGCACCACAAGATTATGCTTTTGTTTAAACATTCTCTTTGATGGATGGTTTCTTTAGATATAATCAAATCAATATCGTGGCCCCTACGTAATTCAAATACAAGACCGCTTTTTATTTGTCCTTGGGGAAATTTTGCCTACCTGAAACTACCCTTTATTTGGAATAATTGAGCGCACTCCTATCGCCCCAAAATGACCCAAGCACCTTAAATCACAAAAAATCAAAATGTAATCCATGAAAAGTTGAAGAATCCCGTATATTACTCCCAAGTATCGAAAACTGCTTTAAATGACCCTAGAAATTCTCCCAAGAATCAATTGCAAATAAATTCAAAAGCAGTGTTGGCCAATTTTACTTGCATAAAAGTAAATGTTCGTTCAAAATATTCTTTCATCCATATTTACCTAATTTTTTACTATTTTTCATTGATTTTATATTATTTTTATTATTTTCCTAAAAACCTATTACCCTAATTACTTTGTGAGTATAGTTTTTTCGCAGATAGATGGAATCCAGGTCTTTAACCCATGTGTGCATTTGGCATTTTTTTCTTTATTTTTTTTTTTTTTTTTTTTTTTTTTTAGGGTTTTGTAGGAAAACCTCGAAATTCCGGCTCTCTATCTGCTCTCTCTCTCTGAAAATACATGAGAATACAACCGAGCAACCTTTTGTCAGCTCTTTTCATACTCTCTAGTATGGTAACACGAAAATAATGAAAATAAGGGAGTATCCTTTAAGCTCTTTCACACTCCATAAAAAATGAAAAAATTGTCGACATCTTGTTCTTTTCATTCTCGTAAAAGTGTTTGAAGAAAGCATCTGATGAGCGATAGTTTATTACTTCTCTTTTTTCCGACCTTGTCGAACTAATTTCATAAAAAGAACCATAGAGTTCTCTTATGTTTTTCAACCCCAAAAAAACATGAGTGTCCCCAAGTTTGTATCTTTGAATCCATTAAAACATTGAAGACCCTTTATGGACTGAGCCCTCCTGGTTCTCAAACATACCTAGGGACTTTTCCGGTTGATGCATTCACATCAATATATATATATATCCCTGGTTTAAGTGAAATAAAGAGGTAATTTAAAATGGTGGGGGAAAATTTTGGAAAGTGATATGTTTCATCTTTGTATTGGTTGGTAGTAAGTGTCTCTCTTGAATATGACACCCCTATTCACTTACCTGAACCTGGGTTGGAAATCCATTTTTCTCTCTGGCCCCGACTTGCTGCTGCTATATCTGGGTCAGCCTTTGGATTGACTCCCTACACTGTCGTATCGCTCATGGCTAAAGAGAAGTCCAAACAAGCCTCTATCGAGTCGACCATCCTAGAGGTTGTCAATTTTACCATGTCAGCCTCCCTGTGGTCTATATATTCTTGCAAACTATATTCATACTTTAATTTAATTCCTAAAATCTGTTAATTTATTTCGGCTCCCATCATGGGGCTTATACATCAAGGCCCCTGTGATAAGTGTATTCTTTTCCATTTAATTCCAACCAATTATCCTGTGGAATACACTCAGAAACTTAGAGCACCTTAGAACATGATGCCTTTAATATGTGTCTCTTTCATTACAGTGGATTCATCATTGGTCCTGATCACCGAGATTCCTACGAGTGTTTGACTCTGTAACCTATCAATATTCAAATTGCCTGTGATTGTACTCAGGTACCTTTGGGATTCTTGACATCAATGGCAGGATTTCCCTTGCACTTTGCTAACGGCTTCTCATCAATGATCGTAATCATGGTTTCTACCATGTCTGCCTCGGAGCACTCAGAATCACATGGCTAGATCTGGATTTCTGTATCTAGACGTGGGATTGAAGACCCCTCGGCCCCATCATTTTTGGTCTAGGTTGCAATGGAGTATTTATGATTTTATCATATATAGATCCACTTTGTATGTCACATGGATATGTCCTAATCTGAGTCTTCTAACACATAGATCCACAAGATATTCCCGTGGTTATGTATCATTTTACGGCATGGATCCATGGTGTATGATTGGTGGACATGACCTACATTTGTGATTTCCTTATTCATTTGTGGTCCGGGAGTATTGGAAATGCCTACTCCTGTGAATCTATAGTATTATATTCTCTAGATGTTTGATTGTTTGTGTTGGACACAATAATTTTCTAATACACTAGAGAGGGGGGGTGAATAAGTGGGGATCTTTTCCCAAACTTCCCCTTAAACAAAAAATCATTATTTAACAATCTCTCTTTTCCCATAATAGTCATGAAATTGAAAGTATTTCAAAAATAAAAATAAAAAAAAAAAATATATATCAACAATATATCATCAACAAATCATCTCCACAAGGAAATACAAGGAACACAAGATGTATGTACAAATTTTCTTTTTATTATGAACTTAACTGGGGTTTTTAAGCAACAACTTAATAGAGTAAATCTCTACAAGAGCACTACAAAATTTATATATGCAAGACTCAAATTATATCTTAGTACCAACTGAGATGAGGCAAAAAATCCAACACATATACTTTCAATCGGTACCATAAAATATACCAACCATGCACCAACATGTATGCCAAACAACTTGTAATCAACTCATACCATAAACAATTGCATCAAACAACCATGTGCTCAAGTATATACCAATAATGTGTCAACTACTCATCAACAATTACTCATCAATATGTACTCAACATGCAACAAATTATACACTCATGTATGTGCCAACTCATCAACTCTTTGTCTCTAACCATGACTAGTTTTGGATTAGTCAACAACCTCTAACTTGTTAACTAACTTTGTACCTATAATGAATAAATATATGAACCTGATACATAATGTTCTGCTGTGTTTTATGTAATTCCTGTAGGTGGAACTACTTAAACTCTCATAAAAGGAGCAGAAAATGACATACCTTGTTGAATTGGCTTATTCTAGAGAGTTAATTTGTAGAGAGTGTGCCCAATCTAAATATTATTTTGAATCGACCAGACTATCCAAATACACTATAGGACTTTTAATCTAACCAAATACAATTGTCTCACCTAATTTGATCTCATATGTTAGTTATGATGTTTTTTACTAAACACTGCTTTTTTACTTTAGTTTCAGACACACAAATCCTATTTTCTACTAAGTGTAACTCCCAAAATTAAATAACTCCATGCTTAGAAAGAACCACTCTGAATTTATCCTTTGGCATTCTTTGTAGTCTTTCTTCACTTCTCTCCTTAGAATTTCGGCTTTAGATATCCTTGGTCACTTCCCAAATACCTAGATATTCACATGCTCAACCGCCCACACCTCAAAAATGCCTGAATCTCTACAAGAAGCTCTCCATCAATATTCCAAAAGATATTCTCACAAGAAGCCTCCATTGATCCATACAAAAATGATGATCTATAAGAGACTATTGCTATATTATTTTATAATTTCATCCCCCAATACTTAACCCATTTTTAGGTCACTTTAACCCATTTCTAAGCCACTTAACCTATTTCTTTATTTTAGGGTTAACCACTTTCCATAAATAGAAAGTTCCTAACACTTTATCATTTAAATATTCCTCTGATTTTGTCACCTTTACTTTATCATTTCTTGATTCTTTTCACTTCTCTTGATTTTCATATTTAAATAATCCACCTTTGAATTTGTCACTCAATTTATCATTTTAAAATAATATTAACCCATTTCTAGGTCACTTAACCTATTTTTCTTTCTTATTTTTAGGGTTAACCACTTTCCATAAATATTCCTTCTTGATTTTGTCACCTTTACTTTATCATTCTGATTTTGTCACTTCTCTTATTATTTAAATAATCCACCTTGACTTTGTCACTTTACTTTATCATTTAAATAATGATTTCTTCTTTTAGGTCACTTTGACTTCTTTTGACCTTTTGGGGGTCTCTGTGCCTCAAGTGTGGGGGTCCTTCATCTTCGTAAGGCTATAACTCTCAAACATGAGGAGTTATACACCCACATACCACCAGAAATGAAATGACAAGCACCATCCACCCAGAGGTTTGCACCAACACCTCTCCCTTTGATCTTCATCCTCATATTCCATACACAGCATGGGTCCTCCAACCATTCTTATAGGATAACCTAATCAAGAAAGTGGCCCAAGGAGGCCAACACCTAAGGGGACCACTTTGGAGTTCATCCATTTGAAAATCTTTATTAATCATGATACATAACAATGAGTATGTCTCCAACCATTCCTTCTAGAGATAACCTAATCACAAAGGCCTTCCCAAGAGGGCCACCAAGTAAGGGGACCACTTTGAGTTCATCCATTTGTGCACCTTATAAATCATGATAAGACACTCACTGGAGTCATCTATATATTTTCCAACATTTCATACATATATACCAATGAAAACCACTGATCCATTCCTTTACTGGGTGTATCAATGACAACTCATTGATCCATCTTCATTCATGCATAACTCAAACCGTGGGGAGTTATGTGACATCCCACATACCACTAAAATGGGACGGATAAGCACCATCCATTCCAGGATAGTTTCACCACAATTTCCTTGATCTTCATCCCATTATTCCACATGCTGGTCCTCTCAAATCTATTCTTCAGATAACCTAACTGCAGTGCTGCCCCCGTGAGGGATTTCAATTACAAGGGGACCACTTTGAGTCTATCCGCTTGTGCACCTGAATAATCTATAAGACAATAATGAGAGCATGGTCCTCCAACCATTCTCTTCTAGGGATAACTCAATCCACAAAGCGCCTTCCCGTGAGGGCTTGCACTCATAAGGGGACCACTTTTGAGTTCATCCATTTGGGAAAATCTTTGTATCAATCAAGCATAAGACAATGAAGTCATCTTACATTTTCCAACAATGTACTCAGTACCAATGAAACTACAACGTATCCATATTCATCATGTATCAAATTAGAAACCCACGATCCATCTTCATCTATGCATTCCTCTACTAAGGATACATATATTATATTACATCAATCATCAATCAATCAACCTTTGATATCAATCACCAGACATCAATCAATCAAACCATAGATGCCAATGGTTTGATTGTTTTATGTCAAGTAATTGATTTATTTGATTCCCTTGATGAGAATTTTTTATGTCCAAGTGGAAACCAATTACAAATTATTGATTTTAACATGTAGACAAGGCATGCTCTTACATCAATAGTCACGGTGGCTATCTCCTGGCCCATCAATAAATATCAATCACATCAATGTGAATAATCTCTCCCCTTTCGAGCATCAATGAGTGCTACTTCCCTGGCCCAGGATGCTCTCCTTGGGCGTTTCTCTTTCCTCAATGCCTTTGAACTTCCTCTCAATAATATCTCCCATTTTGAATGTGGGATATCACTCTGATGTAATGCTAAGATACATCAAACATACTCCCCTCATGACCATCGCCTTCCCGGAATTATGCCTCTGTGATCTTTCTCAAATATAGGGCTCTTTTCTAGGGTATCGTAATTCGATAACATTCTAGAATCATGGGAAGAAGAATGACTTATGTATGTTCCCAATGTGATACCATATTATAGCTTATCCTTGGACTGCTCATGACTTCAAACTCCTATGCCATACCAACCACTCATTTAAAAACAAATAATGAAATAAAGAATCATGATCCAAATATCAATCATGCACCAAAATGCCCATCATGCACAATATCCATGTACAAAAAAGTGTTCTCATTATATTAACACCATGCATATCAACCATGTAAATCACATCATGCAATGTGCCAAAACAAAATATCATCCATGGAATATATATCAATCATATGCTACACATGCCAACATGTGCATCTACTAATATGCTAAACAATGTATCATATCACCTATGATATGTCCCATCATGAACCAAGGTCAGTATCCATGTATCAAACAAATACCAATTGTTGTTCTAATCAAGTTAGTGCCAATGGTGTAGTACTATCGCCATTCCATCTATGAGTGTATCAAAGATGTACATTACCATGCACCAATAACACAAAATGATGAATCCTATACATGTATGCCAAACTTCCCAGCAAATATGTGCCAATCAAACCGCTAGTAGGTGCCTTCCTGCACGTGTACTATTAGAAAAGTTCCAACTATGCATCAACTATAGATCAACAATGATGTACAGCATGATCACCTCAACAAATAACCAACTACATGTCCCAATATGCAGCCCAATCCACATAAAAATGCATACCCATGATATCAACATATGCCTCCAATAATAAATCATAAGATAAATCAATGAAACACAAATATTTGTACCAGCCATGTACCCCAATGTATCAACATCAATCCATACTCAAGGGTTAGCACCATGAATTCTAGATTTTGATTCTTTTTGCTATAATCCAATAGATGAACACTTAAACCTCTAGAATCGAAAACAGGCCCAACCCATACAATACAATACCACACTGCATCAATAAGTTATACCATCACATCGTTGCAATCCATGCATAGCTTTTTCTCTACAGTTTTACCATACATATACTTAAAGGCATAACAGCTCGGTGATATGTACGCCGACTCCATATAAGGTCAATCACAGATGTAATAATGATTCATTTTCAATTCACAGATGTCTTTCCAGATGTTAATTTCATTTGAGCTTCCCTTCAGATTTCATCTATATGGTCGCCTGGCTCTTCTAACGCATCAGATGTCTCGTCTTCTCATAATTTGAGCTCTGAGCTTCCATCTTTCAAATATGTCTCCCTTCCTTACTTCATTCCTTCTTCTGTTTGCCAAGCATTTGAAGCTCCCATCATGTAATTTCTCTTGTGTTCCAAGACTCATGGATTTTGTGGCCAAATCCACTACAAATATAGCATCTCATAGGCAGGAATGGTAATATGTCCCATTTGATCACATCTCCAACACCTTATGGTGCTATAGAATCTTCCACAGACCTTCTTCTATAATATCTACATTCAAAATATTTGTGACCATATCCATTACATGAATAACAAATGCCCATGAAAAATAATTTCACCTTGTTTCTCAGTGTCCCAAAAATGGCTTCTTGTTTGTAATTTCTTTTGAAATTTTCTTTGCTCCTAGTGTAGATGGTTTCGGTAATATTATCTCTTTATTTGATGGACTCATCCCCATGATTTTCATTTGAGGGGCTTGGTTTCAAATATGTGTATCTTCATTTGTATCCAAGACAGATTTATCACATGATGGTCTCTTTGATCTCTCCAAGATCTCATCCAAGATCTCGTGGAGCTATTCAAGAATTGGTTTGACTTTTCCACCTTCTTCTAAGGTCAACAATTTCAAATTTCTACAACATGAATCCTCCTTTCATCATTTGAATCTCCACAGCCCTCTGGCATTCTTTGGCTTCTTCAATTTGGGTCTCTAGATGGCGCTAGCTCTTAAAAACTTTTACCAATCTCATCATCTATCTGCCTCTTTCCATTTTTAGTTCCTAGATCTCTTCTTTCTTATAATCAGGAACTCTTCTTGTTCTTTGAGAACCCTTTAACTTCAAGATGTGCCTTGACTCCTCCTAAGAAACCTCCTAGTAAGCATCCTGAAGATATTTATAGTGTGTATAAAAATGATCACCCTATATATACATATATAAAACCCTCTAATTTCCTTTAAAGTTTTAATAGATTTCCTCATTCTCTCATGGATAAATACCATCAAACTTTACACAAACAATATCTACATCTTCTCTTCACTTGTAGAAAAAATCATCATCATCATCATTGCATTCAAGGGATTTAGAGGTTCTCTTTACCTTCATTTGAAACCTCAAGGATCTCTCCCTCTTTGCCACATCATATACTTCTTTGCTTCTATTTGCCTCAAGATCTCCTAGCTGCCATCACTTGATTTTTTATCTTCAATTGAAATGTTTCAAAATCACATTTAGAAATAATGCATTCAAGAGTTTCTTTTTGATGATTCTTTACCTTTGATGATCTTGATGGAGTGGTCTCTAATTTCTTCTTTCTCTTCTCCTTGGCTTCAGTGTCCTCTTAGCTTTAGCCAATGCTCACTAAGAATTGGTTTTGAGAGCCACGTATCATTCTCCTTCTTTCCTTCCCTTTGAGCTCTAAACTTTGACTTGTTCTTCAAATCCTTAAACATTGATATCCACCTGGATATCGCCTTCCAAATAGTCGCCCTGTAATTTGCCTTCAAATACACTCTCATCTCTATTCCAAGTAGAATAGTTCCATCAAGATTGGAACTTCTACCATCCATTTGTAAAATCTATGGATCCTTTCAATCTTGTTAAGGATTAGGTGAAGGGCCTCAGCCTGGAGCACCAATCTGTTGGACACACTCTATCACACTTAGAGGGGGGGTGAATGAGTGTGGGATATCTTTCCCAAACTTCCTCTCATACATAAATCATTAGTTAGCATTCATATCAATCATTACCATTGTTGTCATTAATAATCAGTTAGATGAATACATATCAAAGCAACATATATCACATCATATCATCAAATAAAATCATCTCCACAAGGAACACAAGGAACACAAGATGTATGTACAATCTTTTATTATGGACTCTAACTGGGTTTTCAAAGAATTCAATGAATAGAGTATAACTCATAAGAGCACCTATATGCAAAGATCACTACATTCTCGCATTCAATCAGGATGAGTAAATAACTCTCAACAGATATCAATATGTATTATAAACAAGAGCATCAACCACAAACAACCTCAAGCAAACAACCCGTAGAATCAACTCGCACTATAAACAAGTGCATCCAATGATGTGCCGGTATATTCTAATCATGTCAACTAACTACTCAACAATAAATCATCAATATGTACCAACATCATCAACTATACACCCCTATGTATGTGCCAACTCATCAACTCGATTGTCTCAACCATGACTAGCCTTGGATTAGTCAACAACCCTAACCTCCGAAATAATCGTGAACTTTGTAATCAGAATGAATAACATATGAAACCCATACTACACAATGTTCTTCGCTAAGGTTTTAAGGAAATTCCTCTAGATGGCAATTCATACTTGTAACCTCTCGTAGTATTTATAGAAAAAGTGGCATACCTTGATGAATTGTGTTTTATTCTTGAGAGTGAACTTGTAGTGCGTGCCCCGCACGGAATATTTGTTGAATCGATTTGAGACCTGCCCCAAAGAATACTATAGATCTTTAAACTAAATCCAAATACAATTGGTCTCACTAAATTTGGATATGTTATGAATGTTGCTGGCAACATTGAACAAGCAACGAATGCGTATTGATGATTGTTGTCTTTGATGGCAATAATGTAGTCGGTACGATATGCGAATTGGGGATTTGACGAAAGCACAGAGGAACAACAATACTGAAGAAACATGTGATTGAAGAAAACGAAAAGTAACAGGTTTACAAAATAAGAAGGAAGATGGTGATCAGCCGATCCATCCAAATTTCCGGAAGGCCAATAGAGTCACGATCCGCTAGTTGCGAGGAGATAAGCCACCTGAGAATCGGATCTGGATTTATACGCGAAGAATAATGATAATCGAACTCAACCTGAGGCGCTATTTCCGCAGCATTTGATCGCACCAAGACTCTAAGAAGTAACTGACCGCCTATTTGTGGACGCGGTACCAAGTAGCTAAGGAAATCCCATCAATTTGAACCGGCTGACATGAGATCTAGACTGCTGATCCAACTCATTGGCCGGGTAGACCACGCCCGTGGACACGCGGCGAGCCACCGTGAGGGATGATTGTGTCGTAGATTCAACACTTTAGGCCTATGTAATTAATGTAATCAGAGTGACACGTAAGGACCTAACACGGTCGAATCCAAGGAGTGACATCGCTGCGGTACCTGAGTTCTGGATCGATATGATATGTCAAGAACATAATACATCAAGAATTGTCGCAAACGCGACATTTCGCTAAGGTAATCATAAAATTTGATAAGAACTAGATCCGACCAAGATTCGGCCATCGTGAAATCGGGGATCGGGACTCCCGAGGCATGTGTACAATGACATTGTGAGTGGTGAAACTCTGATGGAATGATATGATCGAGGTCACGTATGAACATCACGAACTGTGATCACCGATAATAAGCGATCGCTAATCGGAAATCGTTAATCATGTGGGACATAAACATTAAGGCCATCTCAAGCTCCAAACCTTCACGGTGGTATGGTGGTAGTCACATGATATTTGGTCACATGGACCATTGTGTGTCAAGGGGGCTAAGCCTCTAAAAGAGAAAATCGGACCTGAGAATCCCGAGGTTCCGAAAGTACATGTGCTCTCATTATCGCAAATGACTCAAAATCACAGGGTGAACCTGGCGGAATCGTGTAACTGGATCAAACCTTGATCGGAGGGGTTGTTGTTTCTCCCTCATTCATTAATCTTCAATTGTAAATCCGCTATGAAACCGAATCGTCGATGAATCGGTTAGCTTCACTTTGGCAAAGATGATGTCGCGTTGGCTCTCCCATTGGAAGTGGAATCGTTGAAGAGATGTGTATAAAAGAAATAGAGACCTAATTTTGTTAATCGCTCTCGGAAGAAACGAGCAACAAGAAGAAAGATGAGGAACAGAAAATAGTGAAGGAACCGGTGCGTAACGAGAAGAGAAGAAGATAAACATGATGGACAGAATAAGGCAATTGCAAGACTTGATACAGAGCGCATAATATTGAATAAGATAAGAGTATATAATGTACACCGCACTGAAGAACAAAGGAAGACCGGTAAGAATTGATTTATCTGAGCTGGTTCGCACATTTAACCATTTACATTTAAGGGAGGTTGAGGGCGCTTGGGAGGACTGTTGTCCCTAGAAGTTCAAGTGGCTTGATATGTGAAGTTGGAGTCGAATCACCGGGTTGTAGCCAGAACTATAGGGTGGCAGTGGTGCTAGGAGAATGTGATGTTCATATGCGTGTTGTAGCCTCAGGATAACTTTGGAAGTTGGTGCTTCCATCCAGCTTGGAAGTCAATACCTGTGGAGTTGGTGCTTCCTTCTAGTGGGTGCTAGGAGAAATCAGAGTTGGAGCTCTAACAAGCTGCCTTAAAATGAGGTAGCTCTACTGAGTTACAGGCTCAATTGCAGATGATGTAATGAATCCCAAAAGACTGCCTATCATTCAAGAAGAAGAGGTTTTCCTTTAAGGGCTCTCGCGAAAAATCACCAGGTAAGATTTTATGTGTGACCATTGATTTTTTAATTTAACCCATTCATAATCGTGATACGCTTGGTAAATACATGAAGAAATATTAATAATTGTTAAGAAGGTGTAAAACTGTTTGCTTTACAACCACCACCCCCTCCTACTTGCATTAGTATTTCCAAATAAATTGCACGAGCGGTTCCTTTATTTGAAAGGTAGATCTCAGAAGTTTTTAAACATGATTTAGCCAGCGAAGGACTCTACCTCTAAGCCCTCCTATCGATGGAACAAATTTTGTCTTCTCGAAGATTAGAATGAGAATATATTTAATGGCCTTGGGTACTGATGTTTGGGATGTAGTAGGGACTGGATATATAAAGCCTGTTTCTACTACATCCCATACATCAGTTCCTAAGGCCATTAAGTATGATAAGTTAGAGTTTATTTTAATGCTAAGGGAATGAATGCTATTCCAATGGACTCTGTCAAGCCGAGTTTGTACAGGATGCATGTTAATACTGCCAAAGAAATGGGACAAACTAATTAATGTGCTTATGAAGGATGAGAGAGTGAAGCGCTAAACTTCAAACATACGACAAATTTGAATAACCTAAGATGAATGTGAAGATGAAACAATTCAGGCAAGTATTTTTTAAGAGCTGGAAGAACTTGTAAATGCCAAGGAAAGCAGTCTAGGTGAAACGCTTGATGACTCACTCTTAAAATCTGTAAGATTTTAAGGTCTCACTGATAAATTTAATCCAAAAGCCCTCTGCATTAAGAATTAACTGATTCATTGACTGGGTCTATTGATCAACTTCTTTGGAACTCTAACCCAGATATGAAATGAGGATAAACAAAGATAAATCCAAAGACTAGAGAGCCCCTTTAAAGCATAATAATGTTGATCTTGACCCATTGAAATTGAGGCAAAAATTTGTGAGAAGATTAAAGAAAGGTCTGTGAAAATATCAAGGCAAGGTCCCCTTCAAATGTTTTAACTGGAAAAGATAGGGTCATTTTGCATCCAAGGTCCTCATCAGAAAAAGGTCTTAACTTGATGATGAAAAGAAGTGCAAGTACAATAAATATAATAAGAAGAAAAGTTTTGTTGCAATAATGTCAATTCCTCAGAGGACAACGAGATAGTGACTCATCCCATGAGAATAAGCCAAATGAATTTGTACTTATGGCCAAAGAGGATCATGATATAATGAGCTACTGTAGCCATGACAAATGAGGAAGAAGTCGGGTGGATCGGGCGATGTCTAACTTCAGTGCACCTCAAGAAACTGATATACCTGTATCTAGAAATGTAAAGCTTTTAAAACAAGTAAAGCAATAAAATTTCTGAAAAAGACAAGAAAACCTCGATGAAGATTGTGCTCTGCACTAAAGGTGGAATTAGAAGAGGTAAAGAAGATAGAAGATATATTGAAAAAACAACTGGCTGAGAAGAAAACCTGTGTGAAGCACTAGAAGAAGAAAGAGGGCACTAGAAAAGAAATGAGAAATTCAAAGGATCAGATTATCATCAAAATCAGCCAAGTATTAAAGCCTCGTAAGAATTAACTTCCATTCTAAATCCAAAAAGGAAATTCAAAACTGAAATGGATTGGGATATGAAGAAGGACTGGCGGTGGATCATCCAAGTAACAAGAGAACGAATAAGTTTGTCAAATCCTCAAATATTGGATAACAAATCACTCGGCAGAGACAAAGAAAGAAAACCAAACCTGAACAGGAAATGAAAGGAAAAAACCCTGCATCAGGACTTGTAGACCAGAAAGTTTGTATCGATTTTCTCAAAGAAGACAGACTTTTCTAAGGTACAAAAATTTCTATGGTTATTGTTTTTCTGTCGAATTTTGATACAAAGCTATAAAATTGTTCTCTAATATTTAGATATGAAAAATCAAGATAATCAATGAATAAATATCTACTAAATAAAGAATGAGACAGATACAACAAAATAAATACTACATATTATGAATCATACATGACCTGGAAGTATATCGCTATGGAGAAATACAACAATAAGCATGGAGCATAACACCGCAGGAGTATACAATCGCTATGAGCTTTATTCAAATAACTAGGACAAGCATTTGCTGCGATTATGGACATAAGGCAAGAAACTGCCATTTAAAGAAATATAATCCATCAATCCTAACGTTGAAAATGCCAAAGCTCCGAAGAAGAAAGTAGATGACAAATGTGGATCAGTACCTACCAAAATAAAAGTAACAGGGAGTCCCCGGTATATTGATGGTGGATGTTCTAACATAAGGACAGAGACAAAAAGGAAGTTTCAACTTTAAATTAAATCAGGAAATGTAACCTTTGAAATGATGCACCAGAAAGGTGAAAGGTAAAGGAATTCAGAGTCCTGAATAACTGAAAGAGAAAAGCTCAAGATGTGTCACTGTAGAGAATTTGAAACATAATCATGAAGTCACCAAGTTTCAGGACCGAGGATGAAGTGAAGTCTCATTCCAAAAGACTGTAAAATAAAATTTGTGGATTCATGTAAGCTAGTTGTAAAAGGCATAAGAACCGAAAACAATGTCTATGTCTTTAAAAGAAGAAGAAACAAGCAGGAATGCAACTTAAGCAAGTATGATACAAAAGTTACTGTGGGTATAGGAGACTTGGGATTAACGCCCTAAATTTGATCATATAATCGTTTTCCAAAACAATGGGGCAAAGAAAGGTAAAGGTCTTCCTCAAGATATCAGCCATGATTCACCAGAAGCCTATCTGATAGGAAAGCTTAATCGCACTTAGTTCAAATATAAAATATTTCCTTCAACAAAAAACCTCTCCAGTTAGTACACACATGGATCTATGTGGACCATCAAGGAAAGAAGGCACGGGAAAGAAAATTACTTTATGCCGATTATTGATGATTATCTAAGACTAACGTGGGTTGCATTTTGAAAGAAAATCCGGGCTAATTTGAAAATTCAAAGCAATGGCTATTTGACCGAGAGAACTAAACAGAAAGAGGATAAAGGCGAAGAACTGGAGTAGAGGAGGAGTTCAGCTCGAAGCTTTTGAAGAATCTCCTGCGGATAAAAATGGATCAAAAGAGAATACATAATTCCAAGGACCCCACAACAAAACAGATTTGTTGAGAGGCGTAATCGTAGCTGCAGTACAAGAATTGGCAAGATCAATGATGAATGAAAGGAAATATACCCTGGCGCACTGTGGAAGCAATTCATACAACAAGTTTGCATTCTTAATAAAGCCTATCCTACCTGCATAAAGAATAAGACCTCTCTTTAAGGAACTTTGGTTTAAAGACTGGGCTTCAATCAAACATTTTAAAGTTTCAGAAGCACATGTTATATCAAAACAATGGGATGAAAATATTGGCAAATATGATGATTAGGCTGATGAAGGTATCTTCTTAAAGTATGCTACAAACAACAAAGGGTATGTGATACAGAATAAAGATCAGATAAAACTTAGTTGATCAGAGGAAAGATGTAAAAGGATGAAGAAATTCCAAATGGAATAAAGTAAAGATGAACGTTCAAGAAGCAAATTTGAATATGAAGATACAATAAAATCCAAGGATCGATAGAGATACTGAATGAAGATGTGAACATTCAACCGATACAAGTCAACAGAAGAAGCAAATCACCCTCCTAACTAATGAAGAATCATCCCGAACCAAATAATGAGAGATATAAATAAAGGAGTTCAGACTAGAAGGAAACCCATTAAGGATACGTAACAACTTCATGTTGCATTTCTTTTTATCTATGATTGAACTCTACCACCTTTGAAGAATAGTCAAGAAGAAGATTGGATTAGATAAATGAATGAAGAGCTTGATTAGACTGAGAAGAACAATACTTGGGAGCTAACCAGACCTCAAAAATAAGAACGTCATAGGATCCAAATGGGTATTCAAGAATAAAATGAGTGAAAAGGACAAGCATCGAATAGCTTCAAACTAGTCCGTGGTGAAGGATACGCACAAGTGAAGGTCGACTTTGATGAAACTTTGCAACTGGCAAGATTGAGGCTAATGTATCGGTTTCTTGGTTTATTCCTCGCCATAAAACTCAAAGTTTATCGATGATGCTAAGCCGGCTTTCTTAATGGAGACCTAGATAATGAAGTGTATATGGAGAATCAAGGATTTTCATTGAAAGATAATCCTAATTCTGTTTGCAAGATGAAGAAGCCCTTATATATGGATTCAAAACAAGCACTACTACCGTACTCTAGACCTGACAAATTTCTACAAGTAAAGGGTTCAAGAAAGGTACCGCTGGATGCGAATCTCATACTAATCCGAAGGAGATGATTTACTAGTTGTTCCGGTTTACGTAGATGATATTACTTTTGGTTTCAAAATTAACGAATCATCCTGTCTATGGTTTTCTAATTCCCATGCAAACACCTTGAAAATGTCCATGATAGGGAATTCATTGCATTCTTCTCTTGGCTATAAGTAAAACAAAGCTCCCCAGGAATTTTATTTCCTCAAGAAAAATATTTGAAAGAAATATTGAAGAAATTCCTGCATGGAAGATCTCTTCTACGTACCGCGACACCCATGGTGGTTAGTTGTGCTTCTCGAGGCAAAGATGATATCCCACCATGTTGACCAAAAGAACATCGCCCAATGATAGGCGCCTTCCTCAGATCACAAAGATCCCATTCCGACATAATGCAACGTTGGAAATGGTACGCTTCTTCTACCCTCATTCTAAAACAAAGCCATCCGGCAGCCGCCAAGAGAATATTTAAATATCCGGCGAACACGATATACGGATTGTGGTATCCAGAAATCGACTCTTACCAATTGCTTATTCAGATATCGGGACCGCAACCGTGGTTGATGAGAGAAAAAGCACCAAAGGAGGAGCATTCTTTTGGGTGACTCATTAGCCGTACGGTTAGTAAAAAGAAAGGATCCATTTCATTATCCACTGTCAAGAGGCGTAATACATTGCCTAAGCACCAAGGTAATACGATCTTATGACGATAAACTCTTTGCGATTTGATAGGAACTTTACACCGATCCCATCCCAATTCATCATGGATACCACCCGCTAAGCATAAGGTCTCCAAGAATCCTCGCTCTTCATCCCAAGATTCGGCGCATTGCCATCCCTATAAAGCATCACTTCGAGAATGTCGTCAGAATCGCCTAACTGAACTACATACCCCTCTTCGTAAATTGCATTGTCGAGTATTTCTTTACTTTCAAACCACTAGCGTGCCATAACCCCCTTTGATATCTTCGCCAAAATCAGTGATAATTTAGTGCTTCTAAGAGGATCACCGTGTCGTGGGGAGGCTTACTGAATATCCGAGGATTCTAAACACGTGATAGATGATTAGGGGAGTATGCTCAACAAGTCTGAAGGGACAACTTCTTGATACTGATGCCGTGAGAAAAGAGAGCCCAAATGTTTCGCAACAGAGGAGAGCTGAAGTCCGAATGCTAATGCAAGTGCTGCCATCACGCCAAAGGGGAGATTGTTGGTAACATTGAACAAGCAACGAATGTTTGTTAATGGTTGTCGTCATTGATGGCAACAATGGGTAATGGCAATGATATGCACTTGGGGATTTGGACGAAGTGCCAATGAGGAACAACAAATACTGAAAACACATGATTGAAGAAAACGAGCAAATTAAGTCATGAAGAAGGAAGATGGTGATCATCGATCTCACACCTCAGTCAATAAATACACAGCCGGCCGATCCGCGGTGGTTGGCGCAGAGGAGATAAGCTCATCGGAGAATCGGATCTGGATTTCATAATGAAAAGAACAATGATAACGAAAACCCGGGAATCGCATTTCCCGCTGATCGACGCAACGCATTAATTTGGTTAAAGTAATCCGGACTGGCTCATTTGTGACGCTGCGGCACCATAAAGCTAAGTTAGTGAAATCCCGATCAATTTGAACCACGATCAACATGAGATCTGTGCACTGCTGATCCAACTTCACGCCTAGAGACCACCACCCGTGACACGGGTGAAATCGAGGATGATGCGTCGTAGATCTAATTTCTAGGCCTGGCGTAATTCACGACCGAGTGAGATACGGCGGTGACTCTAACACGGTCAAACTTACGGCGACATCGCCAGAGACAAAAGTGGCACCCGAGTTCTGTGTGATCGGGATATCATATGTCAAGAACACAACGCATCAAGACCTCGGGTCGCTAAAACGCGACTTCGCCAAGTAATCATGCCCGCTGGATAAGAACTGATCCGAGACCTGGCTGATCTCGGCCATCGGAACGGGATCTGGACTCTGAGGCGTACAATGACACGGAGTGGCGAACCCGATGGAAATGATATGACCAGTCACGGGCTAACGGTCAATGAACCAGACTCACCAGAGGGTCGGATGCACGCTAATCCTGAAATCAGCGAATCATGCGGGACATAAACATTACGTCATCCTCAAACCCGACGTGGCGGTGGTCACGATAGCCGGGTCACAGGACCACAGGCCGAAGGGCTAAGCCCGGAAAGACAAATCGAATCGGAATCGAGGTTCCGAGTACGTAGCCTCGACATCGCAGCCAAATCGCGATGGGTGAAACTCGGTGGAATCTGAACTGCTGGATCAAACCTTGATCGGAGGGTTATTGTTGTTCATCACACATTAACGGTTCATTTATGAATCTGTTAAGTGAAACTGACTTATTATGATGAATTGGTTAGTGTTTTAGTTGCCAAGATAGATGTCGCTGGCTCTCCCATTGAAAGGGAAGTGGAATCGTTAAAGAGATGTGTGTGTGAATGAGACTGACTTGAGAAGCTGAAATGGAATGGGTTGAGACATGTTAGCCAGATGGCAGTAATGTGCTGGAAATGGGCTAATTCTGCAATTGAAGAACAAAGAAAGACTGTAAGAATTCGATTTATCCGTAAAGTTGAATGTATTTAACCATTTATATTTAAGGGAGGTTGAGAGGTGCTCGGGAGGATCAAGTGTCCTCAGAAGTTCAAGTGGTGCTTGAACACAGAAGTTGGAGCTCCATCCTGTCACAGCAGAAACTAGGGTATGTGGTGGTGCTAGGAGAACAGATGCCCTGCTATGTGCTGTAGCCCTCGTAACTGAAGGCTGGTGGCCTCCCATCCACAGGCCGGAATACTCGTGGAGTTAAGCCTCCTTCTAGTGGGTGCTAGAGAAATCAGAGTTGGAGCTCTCAAATGTTGGGTGTACTTTGTAAACAGAGGTATGTTCTCTGCTACTGAGTTGGTGCTCACTATAGATGATGTATTTAACTCAAAAGACCTACCATCATTCTCAAGAAGAAGAGGTTTTCTCCCTTTTATGGATTTCCTCGTGAAAAACTGGCCTCAGGTGTATTTATGTGTGACTGATGATTTTTACTCTTAATGTCCATATACTATATGCTCTTGATAAAACATGAACAATTATTAATAATTGCTAAGAAGGTGTAAAATTGTTGAAAGTTTATAAACAACCTGATTCACCTCTTATTTGTATTAGTATTTCCAACATAAGGAGGATGTTTTTACCCAAACATCCTTTTGACTAGTTTCTGTGGATCGGTCACAAACCCTATTTTCCATGAAGTGTAACTCCTAAAATACAATGACCTAGAAGATGTTTTTTAGAAAGCACCATCAAAATAATTGACCTTCCACATTTCGCCTTATTTTCTTCACTTTCCCTCAGAAAATCGGCTTAGATATATCCCTTTGGTTACCTTACCACCTATAGATATTCAATATGCTCAAGTGTTCCACACCAAAATGCCCAAGAAGCTCCTACAAGAAGCTCTCCATCAATACTCCAAGATATCTGCACAAGAAGCTTCCATTGATCCACAAAATGGGATGATCTACAAGAGACCATTAAGCATTCATTTATAATTTCATCCCCAGGGTCACTTAACCGATTTTAGGTCACTGAACTCCATTTCTAGGTCACTTTAACCCATTTTCCTTATTTTAGGATTAACCACTTCCTTCCATAAATAGAAAGTCTCCAATAATTTTATCATTTAAATATTCCTCTTTGATTTTGTCACCTTACTTACTTACTTTGATTTTACTACCTCTTGGATTATTTTAAATAATCCAACCTTGAATTTGTCACTAATTTAATATTTTAAATAATATTAACCCATTTGTAGTCACTTAACTTATTTTTCTTATTTTAGGGTTAACCACTTCCATAAATATTCCTTCTGATTTTGTCACCTTACTTTACATTTCTTGATCTTTTGTCACTTGTTTGTATTATTTAAATAATCCACCTTGACTTTGTTTCTACTTCATTTATCATTTAAATAATGATTTCTTCTCTTTAAGCACTTGACTTTGACCTTGGGGTTTCCAAGCCTTCATGTGGGGGTCCTTCATCTTCGTAAGGCCATATAACTCAAAACCATGAGGAGTTATGACATTCCACATACCAACAAAAAATGGAATGACAAGCACTATCCATCTAGGTATAGTTTCACCAACAATTTCCCTTTGATCTTCATCTTGTTATTCCACATACAAGCATGGTCCTCCAACCATTCTCCTTCTAGGATAACCTCCAACTGCAGCGTCTTCCAGGAGGGATCACCATATGCACCACTTTGGAGTTCATCCACTGGTGCACCTTATCAATCATGAGATAAGACAATAGGAGCATGGTTCTCTAACCATTCTTCAGGATAACCTAATCCACAAAAGCCTCTTCCCATGAGGGATTTCACCATTAGGGAACCACTTTGGAGTTAAATCCATTTGTCAATCTTATCAATCATGATAAGACAATAATGAGATCATGGTTCCTCTAACCATTCTTCAAGGATAATTCAATCCGCAAAGCTGCCTTCTCCCATGAGGGCTTCTTACCCATTAGGGGACCACTTTGAGTTCATCCATTTGTGGCACCTTTATCAATCATGATAAGATAATAATGAGTCATCTATACATTTTTCCAACAATGCATCATATACTCAATGAAACCACATCGATCCATCTTCATCATGTATCAATGATAAACTCATTGATCCATCTTTCATCTGCATTCTCTCATCAAATGATACATATTATATTACATCAATCATCAATCAATCAATCCTTTGACATCAACTTCAATCACTTGCATCAATCAATGATATCAATCAATCAAACCATTGGCATCAATGACAACATGATCCACATAGTTTGCATGTTTCCTATTAGGTGCGATCCTTGTTTCTAACACACACGCATTTTACAAAGCATTTTGACTATCAATGAAGTTCCAACCTCATACTTGGGGGGGCATTCACATATACACTATTTCTAATACCTAATTCCATGTCCTACAAATATGTGTCTCGGCTCTATAAGCAAAGGGACTCCTTTACCCGAAAAGTGATTGTTGTCTTCTTTCACAAAACATATTTTTAAGATGAGTTCTCAGTCGCATATATTGTAGGTGATTCTCTCACAGCTACCTATACTCTTGGATTGTGAGGTGTTCATGCTTCTTATAAGGTGTTTAACCTACTTCCAAAGTTTGGGTAAAGAGAAGAGGTTACTAAGGTTCTAGAAGAGGATCTTATAGAAAATGAGTTGGCATTCGCATGTTTTTCATTCTACTGAATTCTCAGATTTAGTTGGATCATCCTCAATTCTCTTTAATCATCTCTCTTTCTCTTATATAATGAAAGGTTTATCAAGGAAGAGGTTAAGCAAGATTGAATAGAGAATTGATGGAAGAATAGATTCATAATTGTGTGAGGAATCATGTTTGAATTGATGCTTCAGGCCTCCATTTATCCATCAAGCCATAATGGATCTTCTTCACGCAAGCGTGGAGTGAGTGTGTGTGTTGGAAATGAAGGACTCTCTGAAAGAAATTCAAAATACCAAGGCACGTGGTTGTATCTTTACTTCTCTATCATATAACATGTTGGTATGTCCCTTCTATAAAATCAATAATTTCCTTTATTTATTACATGACTCCTGATCACATGTTTAAGTTTTCATTGAATGTATTATTGTTGCTTTCACCTTGGTCGATTTGTGTCATTGTAGATATGATATCACAAGGCTACCGGGCTAAGGACAACAAAGATATAAGGAAGGAGTATCTAAAGGTGTATGTCACTTATTCCTTCTTCAATGACAAATCTAAATGGGATTGTAACTTAGGGAAAGAGTCATGTCCCTGTCTGCTTTGTTCTAGAGATCTAGGTGGATCTAGGAGATCCTAGTCCCCGTGATATATCGACATCCTATAATAATTATTCTTTCTTTAAATCAACTACAAGGGAATTCATTGAAACTCCCAATCAATTTCTAACAGTGCAAGGTAAGGACATATATCATCAATTATCTCAATCACCTCGAAGTCTATAAACATCCTTACTCCGTCGATGCCCATAGGTACATGTTCCAATATTCCAAAGTTGGGATCATACTTGTTGGTTGGCCATCCTGAGCCTGATAGGGAATAGATCAACTTAGTTTCTTCTATATCATTCTAAGTCTCATTTTGCTAGATATTTGAACTCCTGGACCCTAAAGCTTCCAGGACCACATAGTCTATATCATACTCCAATTCTACATCTGGCCAGTTCCTTATTTGTCCTTCTCATTTAGAGACTTGGTGTACTACCCTATTCAATGCGGGATATATCTTTCCTCTATGCTCAGATTGTCTAATTAAATTTTGTTTCTCTTGTACAACGCTTTCATCATGAACCAACTTAATATAACTCCATGAGCTTGTTTACTCATTTTCCTTCCTCCTCCCAAGTGTAGTAGCTTGATCAATGCCAGGACTCTTACCTCTTACTTTATGGTCAGAGCCTTGATGAAGAACCTGTCTCTCCTGCAAATTCTTCTCGGCCTCCCTCAACATTTGTTTTTCTCTCGCAGATCAAACACTCCTGTGTCTCCCCACACCCCACACCCCCGATTCTTCCAGAGTCTCTTCAGAGTCCCTTGTCCCCTCCCCAGACACCCAGCTACAGTGGGTTGGATCTTCTAATTCCAACTAAATATCTTACAACACGCACTCCCACCCTAAATGCCTCACTATAATAATCACTCATAGAAATAACAAAGCTTGGAACGAACCCTCTTCCCTCATCTAGGTTCTTATTTATACATTACAATGACCCATTGACAACCTTAGGCCGAAAACTAAGTGTCAAAACCCTAGATACCAAAACCATAGGTGTCTAAAGCCCTAGGTCAACTTGACCCGCATTTACAAGGCTTCACTAGCCTATCTTTCCTTCCTTCTCCCGCAGTGCTCCAAAGCATCCAACAATGGATTTTTCATCTTGGTGATTTGTCCACGATCCATCTTCCTTGTTGATCTATTATCGTCGATCTCCTTGTCCAATGGCTTTCTTTATCTTACTTTGCTCCATATTTTATGCTCTTATTCTCACTTGGACCCACTATGTTGGATATATTTTCATTGATGTCAACAATCGATGTGATGATCTTTTGTTGAATTACCAAAAAGGTGTTTTCATTGATGTAAAAAAGTATACAAGTTTGCAGAAGAAGTGAACAGATCGTGATTAATTGTTGATCATGATAGGATCAACAATTTTCCTATGACAATATCCCAGAGGAAGGACAAGAGTCGAGTTAAGCTCAGAAGGGTTGGCATCAAGTTCAGAGAAAGGAGCCATCGATAATCAATGGATGGTAGAGATCACTGGAGAGGATAGGAACAAATAGTCATGACCAATTAGATCCATCATAGTTGTAAGGAGGATAAGCATTGAACTCATTCAACACTCCAAATCTCAGGAGGAGGAGCGACGTGGACCATTATATCCAAAGATAAAAAGGAGGAGCGACATGGATCGTCGATCTGACAAGAGAGGAATATCGAGAAATCAGGAGTTAG